>DWNA01001834.1:0-13298 GCA_018249835.1 Heliconius besckei
CAAGTTATTCTTCGCTCTAGTGTCGAGGCAAAGTTCCAGCAAACACAAGCAATGCTGCCAGATTAGGCGGAACATGAGGAACGACGTATTTTAACGCTAGGTTCTTTGCCAACCCTGCTGTTTTCGGAATACATTGTGAAAGTGAAAAAAAAATTACCGGCATCGTCGTGCAAGGTACGCCGCTTGTCCTCCGCCATGTGCGCGTGCAGCGCCACGGGCAGGTGCGAGGCGCGCGCGCCCGCTCCCCCCCGCACCGTCATGATCCACGGCTCGTCCGCCTCGCTGTCGCCGCGGCTGCACTCCTCTCTGACAATACATCATAAACATATTATACTTGTGTCATTGTGATACTTGTGATAAAGTGATCAAACATAAAACCACGTAGCGATTGTAAATAAAAAATAGTACTTTATTAGTTATTATGTTTAGGGCACGTCGAAGCCCAGTGGGACAACGTCTGGTTGTAAAGGCGACAATTGAAAGTTCGATTCCAACACGGAGACATAAAGTATTCTGATTCCCATATCTGGTAAGAAGACAAAGTGGAGCGTCTCAAAAATAGACTGAATGTAGACTGAAAATCGAGCATCCCTTAAAACTAGATATACCTTAAGCCTGCTATGAAGGATACAGTGGGATGATAAAAAATATATTTAAAATAACAAAATTTTAAGTTTCTTTAAAGTTATTCAACTAAATTTTGTTTACTATGTTTGTTTTCTATCTAACCTACTTTTAAGTAGTAATCTGATTATGAAATATTTTAATAGAACATAAGTATAAAAGAAATTAATTGAAGTGAATAAAAAAAACTACACCTCGATGACATAATCTTCATTGTAAGTGTATTAACAATACACACAATGACAAAGGTACATGGAATGGCAATTAGATTTATAAATTACAAGCATAGTATAAAACTAATATTCTATAATCTATATATATAAAAGGACTTGTCCTCACTGACTGAGGTAAGACGCACGCACAGCCGTAACCGCTGATGGTAGAAACATGAAATTTGGACAGATGTTTACTTTCATAATCTGGACATCCACTAAGAAGGGATTTTGAAAAATTTTTACCCTAAAGGGGTAAAATAGGGGTTCAAAGTTTGTATGGAAAAATTTTTAAATCGGCACCGATTTTTATAAAATTTGAAATTTAGATTTTTAAAAGTATTTAATTGAACATGTGTTTCATCGTTTTCTAGAATTATCCCTCTAAGGGTGCAAATAAAGGGTTGAAAGTTTGTATGGAAAAATTCTTAAATCGCCACCGATTTTTATAAAATTTAATATTTAGACTCTTAAAAATATTTAATTGAACATGTGTTTCTTGGTTTTCTAGAATTCACCCCCTAAGGGTACAAATAAGGGGTTGAAAGTTTGTATGGAAAAATCTTTCAATCGCAACCGATTTTTATAAAAATTGAAATTTAGACTTAAAAATATTTAATCGAACACATGTTTCATGGGTAATTAGAATTCCCCCTAAATACGCAAGCGAAGCTGCGCGCGTCCGCTAGTATTATATATAAATACAATTTAACACATTATTTCTTTATACCTTTTCTTACAATAAATATCTGTATAAACATAAAGAAAACGTACATCGAAATTACGAACTATTACCGGTTCTGTTTCACTGTAGTCAGAATATATTATTATTTAATATCGAATATCTACTCCATTAAGCTAGTTTGAAAAGGTAAACGATATGGAAAATTTTAAAAAACAATTTAGAACTTGGGAACCTTGTGTACACTGTTCCGTTCCCAATTTCCGCCGAATTCTGGAAGAAATGCGTATTGAGTGGTGAAAAGTGGAACTCAATACTACCCCGTTGGTAGAGCAAGGAAATGACAATATTAATTTTTCCCTAAGAAATCGAATCCACAACCCTCACGTACAGGCATACCCCTCCACTGCGACGACCTCGACGTAACATGATATTATATAGAAACTAGGATATCTCAGCATTAAGATCCTTTTGTGATTCGCAAGCGCACGCAATTCGGTGATCATGTCCAAATAGATCGCGCCATTTGGTCGTTTATCCTTGATACAAATACTAAATGAGTCAGAACAGTGCAAACAATTACGATTAACCGCTGTCGAAATAAATTTATGTGTTACCCAAGTAAGTAGCCTGATTTGTAAATGTTTTATGAGCCCATTATTAAATTTCAATGAAATAGATTAAGTAACTTTCATAATTTCCTAATTTCGATCTGACTGCAAACGCGATGGTTGTGGGTTCGATCCAACGAATGTCTGAAATTCGGGCCGAAAGTGCAGAGCGAAGTGACGCAATGCTCTCTCTATCTTCTTCATCTTATCTATAATTCGGAAGTAACTCAAAAAATATCTTAAATTTGTAAACAACATTTTAATGTTTCAAATGGAAATTATTTCTTCGATGAGAACGTAAATGAAAAATTAACAACATGCGATAACGAGACGACGTCTGACGTGCTACTAATCTACTTTTTTAATTCACATAAAGACATCAAAGCGTGTTTAATTAAATTACAAAAAATCTGACGGAAATTGATATTATTACGATCTTTTTGTACATACATAACATACTATAGACAAAATATATCAACAAAACAAACAAAATACGATTTTAAATGACAATTTAAAATAAGTAGGGAAGTGATGATCATTTGATAACACAATCTTTCCGATGCATATATAATTCAAGGCAAAGGTCATTATTATTTATTGGACGTATCCTATCGGTTAAGTAGTGCGCATGCATATCGCACTTATCTGAATATTATATTAGATCCAGGGCCAACAGTTGATTTATATTAAACACGTATATTACATTAGAAATAAACAATTGGATTTTTTGTATTACTTTCGGTATACTCGTACATTAATCGTTATTAGCTTCACGCATTATCCCGCATATAGCAGGGTAGGCAGAGGGAGCCTCGTTAAGACACTCCGCTGACCACATCGCGCCGATTTCTGGAGAAGTCAACGCCGCGCTTTGCCTCGACACCAGAGCGACGAAATTGGACAATTTATCGAATACACAACCTGTCGAGCTGTTTCGAGTCGCACTTTGTGTCCTTGCGACAAGACTAGCTCCAACTAATCATTACGTATATCGAATGTGCGATTGTTGAAAGAATTCATCTTTCTTTCGCTAATTATGTCTTTAAGTGTTTTCTAATAACGATTGCTACTGCATTGTATTAATACAATATACAATTTAGTTTCTCCACTTCAGATACATTGTCAAATATATAACAATCCGTTCCGTTGAGTAATAAGATACAACAGAGGAAAAAAAACATCCTTAGAACGATTACTTCTTTTTTTACTATTTATCAAAAGTTTTGCTTCCTACTAATAAAAAAATACTGCAATTGAATAGGTAAAGTATTGTCTAGTCATTTTTTGGGCAAACATATTGACTTGTTTAAATATACAAATAATATACTCACGAATCTGAATTCTCCGATTCAGTCTCACTCTCCTCGCTTCTCTGTGCTTTCCATTTCTTATACCTATCTATAAGATCCATTAAATATGAATTCTTTTTGGCCTTCCTTATAAATTGAAATTTTAGCAGCTCCTTCGCCGTTGGCCTCTGAAATATTAAAAAATGATTACATTCTGTAATAGTCTTCAATAAGAATTACATAAAAAATGTATTGAAATAGAATAATATATACACTAATCGACTAACATATCGATATAAACCCCAGTTGAAAAGGGTAAATCGAAATACATTGTCATTCAAACGACCGATCAATCACATTCGACAGCACTTACATTTTCGGGATCCTTGTTGAGGCACGCCTCGACGAACTCTTTGAAAGGCTTCGAATAACTGCCGGTCAGTTGTGGAGGGTTGTTTTTAGGTATTAGGAACAGAACTCTCATGGGGTGAAGTTCAGAGTTAGGTGGTTCACCCTTAGCCAATTCTATGGCGGTGATGCCAAGTGACCATATATCTGCTTTACTGTCGTAACACGATTGTTTGATAACTTCTGGCGCCATCCAGAAAGGTGTACCGACGAACGTGTTACGTTTGCTGGTAGTATTTGTTAATTGACCAGCGACACCTGAAAACAATCATATATTTATGTACTTCGTGTGAGCTATAAAATGATAATAGAATTTCGTTACCATGTTTCGTTTCGTTTTCGTTACCACATTTTTTAGTTACC
This sequence comes from Heliconius besckei, assembly GCA_018249835.1. Taxonomy (NCBI): domain Eukaryota; kingdom Metazoa; phylum Arthropoda; class Insecta; order Lepidoptera; family Nymphalidae; genus Heliconius; species Heliconius besckei. The sequence goes on from DWNA01001834.1 coordinate 4,190, forward strand.
ATGGCAACCGAAAATGGTGCTTAAACGTTAAGATCCGAATATTTTTTTTCATATACAACAAACAATACAAAAGTACGATATATTCTTTAAGGAATAAGACCACTTTGGCACTCGTCCTTCTCGTCTTGTTCAGACTTGATGGCACTCTAAATGTCTCACTCGACGTAATATTATAAGTCAGTGGGAATACACACAGAGTTTTACGTCACCAACGACAACTCAAGCACATTTAACGTTGACTCTAGCAGCGCACAAAGAAGGCGCAAATGGCTCAAATATTGAATGTTGGCGGTAAGCCAGCCTCTACACACGAGATTTACTTAGGAAGGTATTTGGTTTTAGAATATTGCTACATTGTGTGGATTCTTTATTATGCAACTATACTATATCTGATGGGATTATAAGGATACTGAACATGTTAATACAAAGTAAATAATAAAGCCTGTGATAGACAAACATACGAATATTTCCCTAAAAGATATAATATTATATTTTAACTAGCGGACGCGCGCAGCTTCGCTTTCGCTTTTCAATTAAATATTTTTAAGAGTCTAAATTTAAAATTTTATAATAATCGGTGACGATTTAAAGATTTTTCCATACAAATTTTCAACCCCTTATTGACACCCTTAGGGGGTAAATTCTACAAAACCATGAAACACGTGGTTAATTAAATATTTTTAAGAGTCTGAATTTACAATTTTATAATAATCGGTGCAGATTAAAAAAAAATCCATACAAACTTTCAACCCTTATTTCACCCCTTTAAGGTTAAAATTTTTCAAAATCCCTTCTTAGTGGATGTCCATATTACAAAAGTAAACATCTGTCCAAATTTCACGTTTCTACCATCAGCGGTTACGGCTGTGCGCGCGTCTTACCTCAGTCAGTGAGGACAAGTCCTTTTATATATATAGATTTTAATAAAAGCTAATTATAAAGATTTTAATTATTTATATTAACTTAATAACTTTAACAAAAAAAAAAACACAAGAAATAAAATTACACAAGTTTTTATAAGACTCGTATTTACTCTTATTTTAGGCCTCACTTGCGTAAATTAAGTAAACATGACCATAATATCGGTTGACACAGTGCGCTACTCATTCCATTAAAGCTGTCGCTGGTGACGTGTGTCTACTTATGATAATGAAGACAAATTAACACACAGTTTGTTATTCCTTATTTCAGTACAGATATATTCATATGTTCCTATGAAATTATAACATCTTACAGTTGAATATAAATAGTATCTAATCATTATTTTGTGTTAATATTTCTATGTATGGTATATAGTTATGCCCATTTCTCCTCATACGAGAAATATGTCAACTCGTATATCAATACAGCAAAAATGCATACGTAATTGTTGAGTTTCAAGAAATTACATTTGAATAGAATAATTATGTATGTACTATATTATATTATAACGAATATTTTCCAGGCATTCCACGTAACACATGAAATACGTTTTACAACTGATTTTAAAAAATATCCGAATACGTTGATCGCCAAAAAGGCAAGAATAATATGCTAATAAAAATAAACATTTTAATATAAGTACCTCGTAATAATACTTTCGAGATTATCTATATATTATTACAGAATGAAACTATGTTAGCCTTAGCAGTGACTCGTCGCGGTTTATTAAGTACGTACGAAGTGCCGTCCATCATAGGTCTGTCAGTTAAGTTATTAGCGGTGTTACTAAGACATGTACTCATGTTGATATACAGAATCAATATGTTATAGGAACCAACAGACAATTAGTTAATCAAGACTTTGTTAAACAAGATTCATTTAACGAATCGGCCATACTCAATTCCAGAATCTTCTCCCGATTGGACTCTCATGATGGATTCTGTTGATAAACATCATAAAATTCCTGAGGATGTTGGTGTTTCGTTAAAACTATAAAAATATTAAATGATTTTGTATAGGAATGAAATTCTACGCACAATATTATCAATCTTTAGATACTATGTAGTAGTAGGAAGACATGCTGTTTTACTGGCAACAGTATATTAGGCGTATTATTTGAGTAAATATTAGCTATAACTATAACTTCAAGGCTGACGTTAACGACTGTTTGATGTCCAAACAAAAAAGTCGTTTTTAATATGATAATAGAATACAGAGGTTTATTATGGGCGTGAAAAACTAATTTTATATTAACCTTGGAGAAAAAGTAACTTTCGTGTTAAAACATATACTTGCTTTATTTGTAATAATGTATTTATTTATTTTTCGTTATGTATTTATTATGGACGGTTCCGGTTTTCAAGTCCTTATTTCTTTTGAAGTTACGTTCCGAGGAGAAAATAAGTTGTATTCTTCAAGGAGAAATCCAAAATGGAGTTCAAAATTAATAGAATAACCCGGAAACGATAAGCAGAATAATTAGACTTCATGATATTAAGAAAAATATGTATAAAAGCATTAACAACACGTCGCAATTATACCCACATAATAATATAGATAACAAATGTATAAAGTACCTTGAATATTGTTGGCTAAATCTTTTCTAACCACTGACACTCAATAATATGATAACGTGCTCACGTCCGATATCGAACCCTAATCCAATCCCAAAACCAATATTGCTGCCGACAGGGCTTACTTTTGGAAGAACGTGGACAATAATCCGTAAGATTATTTCTTTAGAAAATCCATGTCGCGTTTGTATTCTTTATTTAGTAATTCATCATAATATAAAAAGTATAGCCGATCATTAAATATGTGTAGATGAAAATGAGAGTTGCCATAACAAATTAAGATCTAGCCATAAAAGCTAAGCTATACTTTAAATAACATTAATTTACCTCGTATAATATTCTTCTTCTATGCATATTAAATTACGTGGAATAATGCAATTTACGTGAAAGATTAAATAACATGATGTAAGATGATGAACGGCACCTTTAACTTCGTAATCACTTACGTAAGATGAGATAATAATAGCATTTAATTTTGTTTCTTAAGAAAATGTACTTTTGCATAAAAATCTACGAAAAGTTAATAATTTTCACATTCACAGCACATTTTTATAGCGCTTCTTCTTATACATGAATAAACAATTGATGATTGCAAAATTTTGTTCTTTTAGTTTATAATTACTAAGAAAATATAAAATATTCCTAGTTATATATACTTTACAGCTTGATTTTACTTTCAACGTAGTTTAAATTATCGTGATAATTAAAATAATAATATAATTACCTACATGATTATATAAGAAATTACGTAAAAGAGTTACAATTTGGAATAGAGACTATCTGAAAATTATTTTAAAACATAAAGATGGCTGGCGGAGATAAAAAGAGAAAGCTTGTCCATTTTCAGAGTTTTATGTATATGTGTGACTGCATTGCGTATTATACAATAGAATATACTCTATACGGTTTGCGGTTTCAATTCCACTACCAGTAAATACATATACGAATGCACAACAAACGCTTGTTGCGGTTCGGTTACATTATCTACATTCCTGTTAGTGTTGTTCGTGAGAGAGGAGAAAGTGTCCCGTTTGTCACTCTAATTTATGACGTCATAGTACCGAGAAATATTCTAGTGATGAGTTTAATTTTGCATTAAGCTAGTTAAAAATGTATATCAATATAAGCGGTGTTACATATTATGTTATGTTCATCTTTATATGTCACGCTAGACAATATCTTCAATAAAGATAGATAGACATATAAATAGTACTAGTAATAACTCACCAAAATCAGCCAACTTGACATCGCCCATTTCACTAAGAAGAACGTTAGCTGCCTTTATATCTCTGTGCAACTTGCGCTCTGAATGCAGGTAATCGAGGCCTCGCAGGACCTCTCGTAAGATCACTGCGATGTGCATTTCTTCGAAACTGCCCGCTTTCATGAGGTCTAGGGCAGACCCCCCGCCAAGATACTCCATTATAATCCATAATTTTGTTCCCTGAAAAGAAAAGAAAATCAATTTATATAAATAATATTCTGATTTAAATTGAATATGTCACTGTTTAGTATCTGCAAAATGGCATATTAATGCAACTTTTGAATATCATATTATATCGCGTATTTTATATTTGTTTACACTTCGATAACCTTCTCTCTGTTTGTCATCATCGTACATAATCAGCGCGATAGTTTAACAGAAATAACGGCCGAGTTATCGTCTATAGTACGCAATAGCCTTGACATTTTCGCAAGCTATTTGCGTAAATGCCACTGACGCTCCTGTTTGCAAGAAGCTAATGACATAAAACCATATTAGATAAAAAGTGTCAACAATTTTTTGCATATTTTACGCATAAGTATAATTTTTTTTTAAATAATATTTTCTTTAGTTGTTTACAAAAACCCGTGAGAAAATTAACAACACAAATGGAAGGAATTCATAATACCTACTTATAAAATTGATCACATTGAACAGTACAGATACACACTAGCTATACTAGTATAAAAATGTAACATTTGTGTGTGTGCTTAGTTATTAGTCTTTCTATTCGCAAGTTTGGCGCCACTATTCTCTCGAGAAAGATAAGAAAATTCCTAAAATCAAAACTGCGCAGCTATCTACATCCAACTTCAGGACGGCCACAGGGGGCACATAATTAGTAGATTGTTAAATCTTTATAACTATGACAGAGCAAAAGAAAGGCAGAGAGTATTTTATATATATCAGTTTAGAAGCAGCAATTTATAGCATCGATTGCAGCTCCTGCCGGATACGCCTCGTAAATCTTTCCGGATTGCAGCCAAAACCCGCGGGTGACAATAAAAGAAGCGGGAGCGCCGCGGGGCGTTGGCTGGTCTAAGTTATGAATATCATCTCACAGCCATACCGCAGTACGAGCTCGTATGTACGTGCGCCCGTGTAACGTAATGTGATGCGGAAGACGACAATGGGAGCAACGGGCCGAGGATCCGGCGGGCCGTTTACGCTCCATCTGCTGATGGTATGGGGTTATAAAATTGCTGTAATAATTTATATAACGCTGTCTATGATATGTTACATACTAGCATACATATACAACCAATAATAATATAAACAAAAACAATAGTGGTTTTGAATAATTTATGTAACCACGACATTTGTACGTACACGTCACTTTAATATAGGAAACAGTGGATTTCAATTCGTTAATGAGTTTAAGCTTGCGTTAACGACAACCCATATTGTCGTATTAAGCCAGCGGTATGGAGTGGTTTCACGAAAAGTGGAACTATTTGAATGTCCTATTGATTTAAAAACTTTATTTATTTTGTATGATATCAACATGGCGAAAAAAGATAATATATTCCGTCTAATTTTAATATTGTCCATATGGACAAATTAAGGCTTCATCTTATAGCTTACACAGGATAAGCGAGCCTAGCCATTATGTACTAAAATATAAAACTGTGTTGTTGTCGCAACGTAGATGAAAATAAGGAATTATTAATAAATAAAAAATAAATATTTAGTATGATAGAATAACGTAACTAATTTACCTTTGCTCATACATGATTATTACGTAAGTCATAAACCTGTAAGACAAAAAAAACAAATAAAACGACGCTAAACAAATCTAAAATTTAATTATCACACAGTTACGACATTTGAGGCGTTTATCTACTATTGTAATGTGTGCTCAGAAAACACATTCTGGGAGCTAAACGTACCAAACGTTGTTTGGACAGTACAAAGCCAGAAACAGGTTAATCAAACTTATCGTGAAAAAAAGGGTTCCTTCAAAAAACTTTGGGTTTTGGGAACCTTTGTATTGGAAAGCAAGCTAACAAAATTATATTCACCACATCGGAAACAGTAACCGCATATATTCCGTAACTTCCCGCACACCATCTTTAAAAATGTACATATATATTATATAATAATATGATACGGGAAAACAAGATAAATAATTCCTTTTTCGTCCAAAAAGAATCAACGTAAATAGCGTCAGTCAAATAATAAGGTTGTATAAACATACTGGTTACGTTAAAAGGAAATGCTTTTAACATTATTATTTTCTTATTTAAAAAAATATTGATATACATATAGTGTATGTAGGTATAAGAAAAGCGCAAGAGCTTTTTGGTCCACAATATTATGCCTGTATCATTGATTCCAAAATATTTTCGTTTTTGTAATTTTGTAAAACATCCACCCGAGAGTTACGTGACAACAAGCACATTAATTTAAAAGCCATTGGCATAACAAATTTTTGTCCTACTGGCACGCTTATCAGCTAGATACATATTCAACGAACTAAGCGGTGTCATTGGTGTCAAGAGCTTATTTTTTTAGCTTGACGCTGTATTCCGCATAACGCAGGATAGGCAGAGGGAACTTAGTGCTAAAACACTCCGTTCTTCACTTGCCACCGAATTCATGCATCACGTCGGCCTCATATTTGTATCTTTAAAAATTTATAAGTACAAGACGAGAATGATAACTTTTTAAAGTTTTATTTGTATTATCAAAATTAAGGTACGCTACACAACTAAGAAAACTAATCATTTATCTTTCTAAATTAACGAAATAAATATTGTTCTTATTAGGTACCAACGTTAGTGAAGATGTCACATAATAAGAGTTACGTGATATGTAATGGTGTTTAAGAAGAGAATAAAATTTGCTACACAAAATTACAAACGTAAGATCCTTTTTACATTCGCACCATAAATGTCAAGGATTTATATAGAAGGAGGAAAAAAAACAGGTATAATTCACTGGAAGATGGAATATTTCCTCCTTTCTCAATTTATTAGATGCATCACGTAGGTATTCCCGTTGTCATGACAACGCAAGGCGTCGGTCAAAGACCTCCCCGTCGCGACATCCGAAGTAAAACAAGAATGTTGAACTATTAATCTAGGAGGAAGTTTAAATAAGGGTATATCCTAGACTGCACCAGAAAGTGGCAGACTAACTATAGACACAGAGGGAGGGTTAACATTTTTAATGAAACGCACTTAAATATAAAATAAACAATTAAGACGTTCAATGAACTTAACAAAAATATATATGGACTAGTGGACCCGGACGCGGCTACGCCTGCTTGAACTATAAGAATATTTTCGCGTCGGTCATACTCATACTATGCCGTCCGAAGGCTAGGTCATTTCGAATCAGTGACATCTCTTTAATTATTTATTAGGACGTTATACAGTAAACTATTATTTCAATCTAGATGAAATGCTGAAAGTGACTATTATATTTATTTTCATAAGGATGAATATCAAAATGTCGTGGTAACGGTTGCGTAGCGACGCGACGGTTGTTATTAACATGGCAGAATAAATTGCATGTCAAATTAAAAAGTACTTTAAAATATATTAGTTTATATGTGTAATGTAATGTTATATAACCTATAGAACTTCTGAAGAATGCAGCGTTCATACAAAACAAAAACAAAGTAAATCGGACCAGTAGATCCAGAGATCTTAGCGTTCAAACAAACAAACTCTTCCGCTTTATTATATTACTAGTGGACCCGGACGCGGCTATGCCTGCTTGAACTATAAGAATATTTATTAAATATATTTATGAAATTATTTTCCGTTTTGAATAGAATTAGTAAGGCAATATAGGCCTAAACAATCAAAAAGATTAATAAGTAGAGATATATTATTAGAAAAAATATCTGATTTATTGAAATGAACCAACTAAAGAAGTAAAAGTAATTAAAGGATATTCTTAATATTAGAAAAAGTACCTAAAGTTTTCCGTGCGTGCGTACATACTCGTAGATATCGGACTCTATGAAATAACTAAACATTTTTCTATATTAAATACTTAGGTTAATTTTTGCGAGCAATATCAAATAAATAAGAAGAGAACCAAAGTGTAGCTTAAATAAATTATAAACAGCAAATAGTTACATAAAAATTAACAATAGTTCGAAAATGTATGAAAATTTATAAAACCCTTAACATCATCTGCCCGTTCGCGTCGGTCATACTCATACTGTCCCTCCCGAAGGCTAGGTCATTTCGAATCAGTGACATCTCCTTAATTATTTATTACAATGTTGTACAGTAAACTATAATTTCAATCTAGATAAAATGCTAAAAGTGACTATTATATTTATTTTTATAAGGATGGATTCATTTACGGTGACGTTTTCTTAAAACAACAAACAAACTGCAAACCGTTGCTTAGCAACGACGGTTGTTATTAACATGGCAAAATAAATTGCATGTCGAATTAGTGTGTCATAAATTGCATGTCGAATCATATGTGTAATATAATGTTATATAGCCTATAGCGTTTCTGAAGAATGCAGCTTTCATACAAAACAAAAACATAGTAAATCGGACCAGTAGATCCAGAGATCTTAGAGTTCAAACAAACAAACAAACAAACAAACAAACTCTTCCGCTTTATTATATTAGTATAGATTAGTATAGATTTCGTTTTTTTTTACTATAATTAAATTACAAATTATGCTTTAATTATAATCTTAAAGGTAGACTAACATATAACGTAATGATTTTATAAAAATATTAAAGTGTATTTTAATAAAAACGTAAATATATTAATGTTTAACAGACAAAATACATCATAATGTACGTTTAAAAACAAAGGGTAGGTACATCGGCTTAACTAATTCAAGCCTCGTGTTGCCATGACGACGTGTGAAGGACCCTTTGTATCTTTATATATATCTTTTTGATCTACCACGTAATTTAACTTTTACAAAATATTATATATTTTCTAAATTTACATATTTATGATAAACAATAATTTATAAGTTAATTTATTATATAATTTTTAATGATAAAATTAAATAATTTTAATAAAAATATACAGAATACTAGTATAGATAAGATATTTCACGAGTAACAAAAAGACGATAATAATTAAGTAATAATTAAATATTGATATATATTTAACTCGACACCATTCGGGTCATTCACTTGCTAAGTTTTAAATTGCTCAAATGGAATTTTCAAGATGGGATTTCTTTCTATTACGAAATTTTCAATATTCGTTGTCAAAACTTCAAACTTAAGGCTTAGCGCGCACTGGTGACTTTTGTCACGGTGACAATAATTTTTTTGTCACTGACATGTCACCATACTTTTCGCCACTGCGCGCACTTGCGATGACAGTGACGTAATTTTTTACATTTGATAAA
>DWNA01001835.1:0-13297 GCA_018249835.1 Heliconius besckei
TTTATTTTATTTTTTATTTAGTATCTGTTGTTACAAAAGTAACAGAAATACATGAAAACAACTATGAAAAAATCAACTGGCTAACTGTCACGGTTTATGAGATATAGCCTAGTTACAGACGGACGAATTGACAGCGATGTCTTCGTAATAGATTATCGTTTTATCCTTTGCGCACAGAATTCAAAAAAAAAAACAATTTTAAATATCGATTAAAATATCAAAATCTTAAAACAACTAAAAATCTAGCAAAAATCATTAAAATGTAGACTCAGTAAAGTATATAGGGTTTATAAATTAGGCGACTACCATATTTACTATGTTCCACCCTAAAAGTCATTGTTCGTTGGGAGCTTTGCATCGGAACTCACTAATTGGTACGGCCGCGGGCGCTCTGGGTTAACGGAAGTGCTGGATACAGGCGTGGAGTAGGTGAAATTGTATGGAAAAACGGGAAAAAGAAGTAGATTTTCACGCTTTAACCCGCTTATAGCAAATCAAATATACTCAAATCCTCCTCCCAATCCCCACAGGGAGAGAATGTTTTCGAGACAAAAGAGAGAGAAACTCAACGATACAATTAGTCTACTATAGTCGTAAAATAAAAATAAATCAAATGTACTCATTCCCCTGAGTGGGAATCGAAACCACACCTCACGGCGATACGTACCATTGCGCTACGAATGCTATAATGGACGGCAAATTTATTATTCTAACATGGTAACATTTGGCTTTGGCTACTTGTTTGATTGCAGTTACATGAACATGCCTATCTTGCATACCTTTAGGAGTCAGAAGCAGAAATTAAAACTTTCTTCGCTAGCTTTTGTTAATATTATAATATAATATTTTGTTATATTTTGGTGGTGATGGTGAAAAAAAAACCATAGTCAAAATATTATTTAAGGTTGATCTAAGAGAAAAGGGTTCGAAACCGTTATAGCGCAATGGCACAGCGTCTGTAAAAGCTACGATTATAGATCCCATTCCTCGGGGTTGGAAGTGTCTTAATGGGAACTAAGTTCCCAGATTCCCTCTGCTCTCTATGGAATACAGCGTGAAAAAAAATGTATGACACATTCTATTCCAAGTACTGAAACAACTAACTTGATGTAGCCTTAAACTATAAACTATATAATAATATTATATAATTTATGGACAAAATAATAGAGTATAAAATTTAAAAAAAATATTCAGTTCAATCTGTTCTTGAGATTAGTGTGCTGTTATTAACCAAACAAATTTTTCAACTTTACAATACAGTAGTATAGATATAAACTACCTCCATTCAAAATTGAACTCACAACCATCGATTCTAATAAAATGTCAGTTATTATGCAAAATTATTTTTATACCGAGTCCACTCTACCCCGCCGCTGTCCCGCTCAAGTTTACAGTATGTTTTTCTTTGGAAAAATATTCAAATAATATCTATTCATATATAAATATTTACGCAAAAAACTTATTCTTGTTAGATAGTTTTTTTTTAAATATATGTACGCAGTTCAGTGTATTCAGTTCAATGAATAGAGTGTATGATTGTAAGCGATAAGTATAGGTTCAATTCTCATTAGGAAAAGTGTTCTATTTATCAGCTTCACGCTCTATCCCGCGCACAACATTGTAGGCAGAGATAGCCTAGTGTATTTGAGCCCCTCGTAGCGTAAGGAGGCGACGGTTGTGGGTTCCATTCCCCACTCGGGGGAATTAAATATTTAATAGTTTCATTTCTTCGCCTTGTAACCAGGCAAAGCACGGCGTACGTACGAGCACCGCCACTTAATACAAAACGATTCAAGGATTTGGCGGAAAGTGAGGAACGAAAATGTCTGAATGGGGAACGGAGTGTCTTAACCCTAAGTTCCGTTTTTTCTCTGTCTACTCTGCTATGTGCCGAATACAGCGTCAAGTAAATAGAAAAATATTAAAATGCGCCTGTCAAAATATTTAGAGCAAAATCATTATTATTCAGTAAGTAAAATTATTAAAGGAGTAATTGAATTACAGTTTTTAGATGATTTTTTTAGAAAATTAATGCCAGTTTTAAAACGACTTCATTTTCATTAAGATACTTCTGTTCCCCACTTTCCCCCGAACTCTTAAAGTTTTGCATGTTGAGTGGCGGAGCTCAACGCCGCGCTTTGAGAGTATGTGAACCAGAATGAGAATGAAAATATTAAATCAAATTAAATCAGCTTCACGCTGTATTCCGCACACAGCAGGGTAGGCTGGGGAAACCTAGTGTTAACACATATTCTTCTCAAGTACCGCTAAATTTGTCTTGTTACCAGAGCAAGAGAAAAAGAAAACAAATAATTCCACCAAATGGGAATCGAACCCACAAGTGTCGCGTGTGTCTTCAATAATAATTCCTCTCATTTTGAATGTGATCCTGTATACATCACCTACATGTTAATTAACACGTATGGATAATTGATAAATGATGTTACCAAATAACGCCTACGGTTAAAGTAGTTGCAACTAAAATGCATCGATATTGATGCGATTTAAATGTTTTAATAGCGCTTCGGGATGTACCTTTTACTGGTTTTATCGTATTTAATGGTTGGTAGTGAGTTCGATGTTTTATTTAGTAGGTATGTATTCTATCGTATTTTGCATCTCTACTGAACATACTTAATTACAACATACTAATTACATATATAGATAATGAAGAAAAACGAAATACTTTCACGGTGTATCCCGCATCTAGGAGGGTAAAAATGCGTGCGTGCTATGTGTTAGAATTCAAAGCTGTCTCTTGTTATCTGAGCTATGTTTTAAAAGTAGTTAATTTATTTGAGTGGGAATCGAACCCACCACCGTCACGTTTAGTCAGACGTTGTGCTGCTCCGCTACGACGGCTATTAAAGGAAAATTATAAAAGAAAATTGGTACAAAGCTAACGCCATCTATCGGAACATATATGAAATTAGATTTGACCATTTATTTCTTTTATGGCATATATTTTTTAATATTGTGATATACATACACCCTAAGAGCCTTTAATTTACTCGTGAAACTTCCAACAAGATATTTTAAGCTATTTATAAGATCAGGGCATGTTAAGAGAAATTTTAATTAACTTAAATGAAACTAAATAGAGATCCGAAAAAAATCATATATTTTTTAAATAAATACATATTTCTTTCAAAGTCCTTCTGGTGAGAATCGAACCCACAACAATCAGTATCCAGCCACTTTAATAAATATTTTAAATTAATCCATTGTTTTATTTTAAAAGTATTCAATATTTAAAAAAAATATATTTGGATACAGTATCTTTTTGATGTTTTATGAACTACTTAAATGTTTTTTTTTTATTTTAAGCAACTTACAAAGTCAATTTTGAAACCTGGCTTTTCTAATATTGTAAGTACTTAGACAAAGTTCAGACGGTTAAATGATATTTATATAAAGTATATCGAGTGGAATTCCAACCCACAACCACTGTTGTTAAACAAGACTTGTCTTTATAAAATTTTAGACATTTTCTTGCATAGAATGACTATATTATAAAAAAAACGACACAGTGAATAAATAAAACCACAAATTATATAAGAGATTATTTATTTCATTATATTTTTTTTAAATACATTCATAATATAAAAAGTAAAAATTACATAAAAATCTAAGCTAATTATGATAAAATATAGTCCATACATATAACTTAAGAACTACAACTATTAATAGTAATATAATAGCTACAGTAATATAAAAGCAAGGCAAGGAAGGCGTTCCACTTATAGCAGGATATGCAGACTACTTATTTTAGCTTCACGCTGTATCCTGCACATAGCACGCAGATTGCGTCTGGCAACCTAGTGTTAAGACACTTCTGTTCCCCACTTTTTGCCGTATTCAAAAGGCATTGCTTGTTGATTGGCAGAACCCTCAACGCCGTTTTTTACAAGGAAATACCACCAGATGGTAAGTGGAACTTTCATGGACATCTACAGCCTGAGCATGTCCCATGTTGCCGGCCGTGAGTTTCCTCAGGAGGAAGATTATTCTACTTCCATAGAACACTAGAGCGAGGAAATGAAAACAATTTATTACCTCCAGTGGGAATCGAACCCACGACCATCGTGTTTACAGCGAAATTATTTTACGCGCTATAAAGCTACATTTTATTTCAAAAGAGTAAGTTATACAAGAAAAGAGTTCATTTAAATATTGTTATTCCTGTATATTCAGTAAATATACATATTTTAACTTTCTCATAACATTTTATAAATATATACTTTGTATTTACTATACAAAATATGAAATAAATTATAGTCATAATAATAGATCAAATCACAAATTTTCACATTAAAAGTAATATATGTTATCAATTTATTACAATTTTATCCAAAAAAACCCTAAAACAAATCTTCTCCATAATCATTCTTCTCCAGTAGATAAGACACAACACATGCCCTTATCAGTTCTCCGTCCAGTAGTGATAAACACCGGGCAAGAAGAATGACAAGGGCGTGTATATGTATCATTATTCTTCATGTAATTTCTTCATTTTTCTAATATATCACCCTTGGATATAATATTAGCTTCACGCGTTTTCCCGTATACAGCAGGATAGGCAGAGAGAACGTAATTTTAATATTTTGTTGATTTTTGTCCGCCCAAAGAGATATTTTGTGTTGAGTTGCGGAACTCAATTCCACGGTATGTCTTAGCAGAGCAGAGAAATGAGTAGAAGATGAGTAGATGTCACACTCTTAGAAATAAGATTACAATGATACACAATATTTTAGAAAGTTCTGATATTGTAAAAAAAACACTAAAGGCTAGTACAATTATTACAAAAATTATTATAATTTCTCATAAATGAATTTGTTGAGCTTTGCTACTTTCACACAATAAATACATTTGCAAAAAATTACATAACATTACAAAAATATGAATAACATAAATTAATACTATTCATAAAATAACTTAAAGAAATACAACTAGACACTACTAGGTCCTATTGAGTTTGTTCTTCTTGAAATAGTTGATGTAATTTTCATTTGCCGGCGTTTAACAACTACACTGTTCAACTAGTAGTAAAACGCAAGAAACGACGCCATATGAATACCTTTGCTATATACATGTATATCTATGTGTAAAAACATATAATTTATCCCCACAATATGGAGTGTGCTCTTAGGAAGCTTCTTCACGCTGTATCTCCCATATAGTAGAGTAGGGCATAAATATTTTAACCTAGTGTTAAAACACTCTGAGTTAAAACATTTAAATTATTAACATACAATTGAATGGGAATCGAACCCACAACTAACGCCTATACTGATAGAATTGTTAAGTAAATAAAATATAACAAAAAAAACCTAAACAATACTATTACACACAAATAATATCTAGAACTAAAAATATACACTAAATGACTAAAATATTACACAAAACCTTAAAAGACTAAATTCTGCCAAAATTCACGATCATCCAATCTTCATTCTTCTCCAAGCCGCAATACTGTAACAAACGAAAGGCAAAAAGATAAATAAAAGGTATCAACAAAAAACTGACGCCCGACGTGGTACTCTTAATTACCAATCAAAATGTAAGAGATGGTTACAAGAGTTGATATTTGTTCACTTTCTAGTTATTATTGCGGGTATGACTACTTCAATTATTTGAAATTTTGGGATTGGTAGAGGAAAAAAAATGCAGTTTCACGCTGTTTCCCGCATATAAGCAGGATAAGCAGAGGTATAGTGTTGAGAAACTCTGTTCCCCATGTGACGTGGTACACTTTCTAGTGGTGGAACTCAACACCGCGTATTGTCTGCCAGAGCGGGGAAATGGTAATAATACATTTCTCCAAGTAGGGGTAGACTCCAGTGCGAAACAAGACAGAAAATTTATTTCTTTTATAATGATGAAGTAGTAAGAAAATGTTTATTATTAAAAAATATATTTAAGCATTTGTATTTAACCACCCAATACGTTGTATTTCTGAAAAGTCGAAAGATTAAAACTACGCCTATATCCCAAAAAATATATAAAGGATATTAATATAGATAAAATTCTTTACTCCAGTAACAAAACATTATAACCATAAAATTTTTTATCAAAAATTATAACCAAAATAAATGGACAACGAAATAGTATTAAAAATCCTATAGGTACTTAAACATCTAAATCATTATTACGCAGAGTAACGCCGCGGAGCCGGAGGATTAAAAATTATTACGTCAGATTCAATTTAAATAGCAGTGAATTTGTTATAAGATGTATAATTTTAAATATAAATTGAATTTATAATTATACATTATTTAATTGCTTATACAGTTAATATAATTAACAAATAGTGACTAATGTTTCTGTTTTTTTAGTAAAGATCAATATTGAAAGAAACGTATAAAACAATCACTTTTGGTATAACAAATTCATTAAAGGGACGCATAATGTAAGAACACATCTGTTTAATTAATCAAGATTATATTAGACATCTGCCAAGTCCCCTCACAATTACATCTTAAATGAAAATTTATAATCGCTTCACATTCTATTCCGTTTAAGAGGGAACTTAATGTTAACACACTCCGTTCTCTACTTTCGAGCCTGCCCAGGTAGCGGCGGAACTCAACGCAGCGCTAAATTTATATAATTAGACAAACTTACATTAGACATCAGGTACCACTACAAAAATCACTTTTTCAAGAGAAATCACACAAGAGAGCTGTCAAATACAGGACTTTCGGTGTATAATCTATTACTGTACAAACGTAATGGGTCGTAGATACATTTCTCAGGGCACGCCCGATTAGATCGAAGGCACAGCGAAGTCTGAGTGTAATGGAGTCGACTGTCGCGACTTGGGCTTGTTGCGCTATTTGGCGCTAGGTGGCGCTTGCAGGTAAGGTTGGCAGTTTCTAATGTTGATTTTAGTCTCGAGGGTGAAATATTTAGGGATTTTTTGTAGAGAAACTATACTTTATTTGTAAAGTATGTAAGTTGTAAGTTTTTAGCCTTTATACTTTTATCAATATAATTAAGGATTTGAGATAGAGTATATATTTTTAGATTCACGCTTTTTCCCGCATATTGCAGTGTGGTTATAGAAAATCTATTGTAAACACATTCAGATTCCCACTTTCCAACAAATATTTTTATACCTAAGCTTAAAGTTCCCTCTTGTATTGAGAATGTGTCATGTGTCATATACAAATGTTAATTATTACTATTTAATCATACACTAGTAAAAGTTTTGAATATGGTATAATATAGTAATAAAAAAAAACATAATGACGGATGAAAATATAAAATAATGAAAATTATCTGAATTACGATGAAAATAATGTATTTTTGAAACGTAGGCTGTACTGTATCATTAATTTATTTGGGCACATCACCGAGAGCCACTGCTCTATACGACCCACTCAGACATAGTCGAGTGCTACAATTAGTTCACAACATAATTTGGATAACAACAAAATGACACTACTAGTTGCTTTTGTGTTTATTCACGCTCTATCACGTGGATAGCAGATTTGGACGTTCCAAAAATGAACCATGTAACTTTTTATCTAGAATAAAATCATTGAACTTTAACTATCACCAAATGAAAATGGGTAGGTCAGAATCTAGAGTTAGGACACTCCGCGCCCCACGCACCACCTAGTTTTTAAAACAATGACAAGAAGCGGAACTCAACGCTGCGCTTTGCTTTTCGCACCAAAGCGACATTTGGACGTTCCAAAAATGAACCATGTAACTTTTTATCTAGAATAAAATCATTGAACTTTAACTATCACCAAATGAAAATGGGAATCGAACTCACAACCTTTACTACCACGATGGCCTAAATGCCTAACGAGACATCACTTCATTACATTACATTGTTTGTCTAACAAAAAACAATAAAAAAATAACATTTCAGCGCTAACAGTTTCTAACGTTCACTATACATCAAGGCTCGTTATACTACGAGTATATGGTAAAAGTCAAACGTCCCGTTAAATTGTGTTTGAAAGGGCAACCCCCGCATTTAACTGTACTGCGATATGAAATAACAAGATGTGATTTTTTTTGTTTTATTATATTCTATTCTTTATGCGTTACTAGCTTTGAAGGGCGTCGAGTAAGTTTTAGGTTTGATTATAGGAGGAATGGATAATTTTCGTTGAATTCCGCCTTTGAACACGCAATGTCTGAAATAATGGGCGGTAAGGCAGGGATGGAGTGACTAGTGCTAGACTAGTCACTCGATTAGAGGGGGTCATTGCAGGAGGGTACAGTGGGTTACGTGGAAACTGTTGACATAACACAGCCTTCAGTCTTCCTCGATAAATAGACTTTAAAACACAAACAACTAGAAAAAAAAAATCATTTATAATTAGATTTTTTACAGTTTCATCCTTCAATTAGCAAAAAAATTTTGTGTCATCACATTCTATTCTCCGAATTCGGAAATTATACTCAAAAATATAAGGGAATATCAATACAATTATCCACCAGGCTCTCCATGTGTACAGTCAAACCCCATAAACAAAACAAACACAAACATTAACAAAAAAAATACGACATAAAAAAATCCAATTCAATTCAATTCGCATTTCGGTTCCAACAAACTCGATTAGACCTAATAGTTGGTCAGATCGTAAATCTGTTGTGGTCGATTTGAGCCAGCTGTCGGTGCACGGCTATGGAGTTGTTCAACGTTTATACTCGTATAAGGTCCAATAGATTTTTGCTATATTATAAATGATATAAATAAAGGACGTCGAGGCGCAGGGGAACGAAGTGTAAATGGGCGATGGTTATGGATTCGCCACTCAATACGAGTGCCTTGAAAAATTTGTCGGAAAATGGGAAACGGAGTGTCTTAGCACTAGGTTCCCTCTGCCTACCATCCAATATGCGGGATATAACATGATGCTAGAGTCAAGAAACTCTGTTTCTCCCATATTAAATAGTTGCGAGCCGATTACAATACAAAAGTGAAACTTGATCCATCAGCGTTGAGCTCAAAGAATTGAATAGAAGTTGAAATCTAGGTAAGATCACTCGACGCGAACAAAGCCGCAGATAAAAGTGTCATTAATATAAATGCTGGAGATTGTTTCTGAAGTTGTAAGTATAGTATATACAGACTAGTTGTCGCCCGCATCTTTGCTTGTGTGAACGTGATATAGCGTGAAGTTTATTGCGTGTCTAGAGGGCCGAGAATAGGCCCTCCCAAAGGTTCTCTGAAATTTGACATGCAGGTTGCGGTTAAATTTCAGAGTTCTACGCCATATAATTCCGGCTGTGCGTTTTCAGTCAGTCACTAGAATAAGAAAAAGTAACGAAGGAGTTTTCAATGATTTTTCAGCTTCACACTATCCCGCACATGGCAGGGAAGGCATATAAAATTTGAGAACCCACGACCGTCTTTTTGGCTAAGTGCTATCTGTATTTCTGTAGAATGGTGTATTACAGGGTTGTATTGTATGCCCCAAAATTATCCTTATTTATAAAAACAACAACACCGATATATTCTTATAATAAAATATTATGTCTGTAGCAGTTTATAATTAAAAAAAAATCTTATATAACATTAAGCTTATATAAATCAAAAACTAAATGAAATAAAGCGGTCATATCAAATTGAATCCATAATTGCTGGTAGCATTGTGGTCGCTGTGGTCATTCTATTTTATATATCAGTTTAACAATATGTTATGATTAAAACTATTATTGGTGTACGCGAATCAGTGAATCCGATACAATAAATTATTGAGGCCGTGATGGCGCAGCGATACGCTGTCTGGCTGTAAGCGTGTTGGTGGTGTGTTCGATTCACTCACTTGGGGTAATACTAGGTTCCCAGATTCCCTCTGCCTACTCTGCTATGTGGAATATACATAGTGAAGCTAAAAATACAAAGACAAAATTTTTTTTCGAATCTTACAAAATATGTGTACTTATCTCATCAAAAGAGACAATCAAATAAAAGAAAGAACAAAATGCTAAAAAATATGTTAATACAATGTATACATTACATATTTCTTTTGCCAAAAATGATAATTTACTTTCTTATACTGATTCCATTCTCGTATACAAAGAATTGTTAATGAAACACGACAGATTCAGTTTTATTATATTAATATTAAAGTTTATTTAGCACACTAATACTTCATACAATATCTATTAATACATCTATATATATAAAATCGAAAGGTCACTCACTCATCACGAAATCTCAGAAACTACATGTGCTAGGAATCTCAAATTTTTCATAGCAGTTATTTATAGAAAGTAGGTGCTCGCTAAGACGGGAATTTGCAATATTCGACATCTAAGGGGTTGTTTTGGGGGTTGAAAGTTTGTATGAAACTTCGTTAATACAAATGCTAGGAGTCTCAAATTTTGCATGGACGTCACTTATAGGACGTAGGTACTCATGGAGACAGAATAACGTAGTTCAGGCAGGCGAAGCCGCGGGCGGGCATCTAGTACTCGTATATTGACAAAAATATGGTTAAATAACGAAAATAACGAAAGTTACAAGGAGAATCCCTTCTTAACGATCACTATTTATAACGTAAAATGGTTAACGGCGACAGAAAGAGGTCATAAGAGGTCGTTAATAAGATGGAATGACCCTCAGAGGTCATTACGGCGGTATCGGTGTGAAGTTTAAATCAATTTATATTTCACACCAATTTGTGTTAGCCCCTCTTTATAGTAATTTATTGAGTATTATATTATTATACCACCTACCCATCGCGGCTTCGCCCGCTTAATCGTATAGAAATATTATATATTTTTTAAGTCCACGGAGGAATCTGAGAACCTAGAGTTAAGACTCTCAAGACAAGTTTCTGTTTTGGAGCAAAATATTTCAATTTTAAGAGAAAATATCTATAGATCTAGATATTTTAAAACCAAGATGAGCTTTCAACATTTTATGTGTAATAAAGACAAGTTTCTAAGGGAGACGTGCCGAAAAACGCTATCATTTTCATGTAAACTACCCACCCTCATTGTTCCACTTGGCGAAAGGGCGATAGAACGTTTTATATTCGTACACTACTAACGATCCACACGCGGCTTCGTCCGATTAAACCTATTCTTATATTTTAGAGGAATTATACGAATTTTTTACATAAATTATATGTGTTATTTTACATATAAGCTACGTTACGGTAAAGTTTTATCTAAATTTGTTTAGTACTTTTTGCATGAATGTGGAACATACAACTATCCTTACAAATTATGCAATTGTGATACTAAAAAAATATAATACAATGCAATACATTACCCTTTTGCGTGCATTCTGGTAAAAAGGGGGAGGCCCCTTTACTAAATGTTAACAACTTTGATTCCCAAAACTCTTATCTGACAAAGATAACAAAATAAACAGCCATCAAATTTATTTTAAATATCATTTTGACATTTGCGAAATCATTATACACCGTAAATTCGCGTCCCCTTGTTATGTAGGGCGTCTATTTATTATGGGCTTTCACTCTAAATTGATAAAATGCCTGCAAAATAAATGTTACTTTCAATTTTCATCTTTAAAACGAGTTGTAGCAGCTGTCACTAGTTATTTTCCATATTAACTAATAATAAAGAGGTTAATAGGTCGACTTTATACGTATATTTTCTTATTAAATATTCAAATAAACTGACGAAAAATCGGACAAGGGTTGTATTTTTTTATAAAATAAATAATATTTATATTATTCATATAATTTTTTTTTTCATTGAAAAGAGTTACACACCAGGGGTCATCCGATCTTGATGGGAAATATTAATGGGAAAATGGAGAACGGAGTGTGCTAACACTAGGTTGCCTGTTATATGCGAGATACGGCGTGAAATATAAAAAATAATAAAAATGTAACACAGATCACTGAACACCTTAATATTTTTTATAGCCAGCAAAGCTAAAATCAGCATATCTCATATAAAATTGATAAGCAAAGGCATGAAACGGCGAGCAGAAAGTTACACATGCTTTTACAGTATCCCCGTAAGAAATCAAAGTTTAATTTTTACGTCTCATACTACGTTTTTTTAGCTTTACGGTGTATCCTGCACATAGCATGATAGATAGAGGGAACCTGGGACCCTAGTGTTAAGACACTCCTCTCCTATTTCCCATTAAGACACTTTCGGTCCCGATTTTTTGGCATTGCGTGTTGAATATCGGAACTCAACGCCACGCTTTGCCCTCTATATTAAAGCGAAGAAGTGAAGATATTATATATTTAATTTCCTCGAGTCCATTTTTTTCTTTAAACACATCAAATATATAAAAGTACAAAACAATTATTTTACACTTTTTGGGTTCCCACGTTGGGCGCCAATGACATAGCATTCATACCCTCGTCAAAGCTCCGTGCTCGGAATTAACACGGCCTTTCTCATTAGTTGGTTTAGTTGTTAATATGCTATATTACTTGACTTAGACTAAGCGTCTGTCATATAACGGCACAATAACTATTGAACTTGCTGGATTATTGAAAACTGTCAGTTTGTTTGTGCTGTCAATCTCGGAAATATATGACAGGGTAGGATGGTTTTAAATTTTAACTGTGCAGTGACTGCCTAAGAGGCGACGGATGTGTGTTCGATACTTATTTGGAGGAATGATTCTTTCCTAAAAACACCAGCCTTTTACAGCTTCACGTGTTTTTGGCCGCCGCTCTATGCCTTATAATGAAAATATTTAAAATTTTCTTAATCTTTTTTAAATAAAAATCTACACAATATTTTTGGAAAACGTACAAGACTTACAACGTTCCGGGACTCGAAGCTGCGCCACTTGGCCACTGTCCAAGAATAGTTCTCTAGAGCCCACACAATAAAGCCTTCAATTCTTACATATTAACTAACCGACAATCCCCAGACGTATAGCACACATCACATCAGTGTAGTTTATACAGAATTAGGCCCAAGCTTAGATGAAATCCGACAATTTTTGGCGTTTATACAAAACAATTCTCGGGGGTACTTAAAATTTCATAGAGCACGCCTATCAACTAACTGAATGTATGTAGAAAGGTTTAATTTTAACTATTTTGGTTACGGGATTAAGTGTATAATGCAAAAAGAGGTTTAAAGTATTCATTACATGTTAAGGTTGGAAATGTTTATTCACTGAAGTACGTTATTCTATTTAAGAATACTATAGGGAAGATTTTTTTTTTAGCTTCACGCTGTATCCCGCATAGCAGGGTAGTTAAAAATTATCTTGTGTTAAGACATTCTGTTTCTCACGCACTGTATAATTTTCGAGACATGCGTGTTGACTGTCAGAGCTCCAAGATCTTTGCCATGTTACCAGATCGGAATCAGAAAA
>DWNA01001836.1:0-13297 GCA_018249835.1 Heliconius besckei
AATCGCGCCAAGAAGCTCATTGGCAATTCAGCGATTGTTGAGGCAAAGCTGCAAAGCCTTGAGCATCGCCGAAAAGTAGCTTGCCTGACGATTTTCTACAGGGTACATTTCGGAGAGTGTGCAGCAGTGCTGCATGACTCAATACCCTCTTCTCCTTTCTATCTGCGGGACAGTAGACGTAGGCAGGGATTTCACCCATACGTCGTCGATATACCATCTTTTCGTACGCAGCGCTTCGCCTCCACTTACCTAATGCGAACGGCTAAGGAGTGGAACTCCCTGCCAGCTGAACTGTTCCCCGTCAAGTATAACCTGGCCCTCTTTAAGGAACGAGTGAATAGGTACTACCTAAGCAAGCATTCGTTCGCATCATCACTTACCACCAGGTGAAATAGCGGACAAATGCTTGCCTATCAACAATAAAAAAAAGCGGTTTATTGGATTCCATTAAGTTCTTTGAGTAATTTTGTCAACTTTTGCGGTTAACAATATACAATTGAAGAATAATTTCAATGAATTCTTATGTAAAATACATAATTTACGTAGCAACGTAATTATTAGATCTGAAAAAGTGTATAGGTAGCTTTTCTTTTATCCTGATGTCAAAAATAAACATTATAGCATGCATATAAGATCGCTTAGATATTCCATCATTTATTTAGGTCCAGGTCCGAATAGTGAGGACAGTATTCTACGACCCCGTACACCATAAACAAAGGGAGACCACAAGCCTGATTGTACAGCGATCGCACACATGTCCACCGGTCACGCCATCTTTTGTTGTCGGAGCGCTGTTAACTTACGAACAATGTTTAAAGGTTTTCATCGGAATATTTACAATGCCGCATTGTCTGTAAAATGTACAGAAACTTTCTCATTGAAGAAGTTGGCAAATTATAACAGCTTAGGCTTAGATATACTAAGCTTTATATCA
The DNA here is from genome assembly GCA_018249835.1 of Heliconius besckei. Lineage (NCBI taxonomy): Eukaryota > Metazoa > Arthropoda > Insecta > Lepidoptera > Nymphalidae > Heliconius > Heliconius besckei. The sequence goes on from DWNA01001836.1 coordinate 935, forward strand.
TTTCACGTTTTAAACGTTTAGCCTAGTCTTAAAACACTCCTCTCCCCACTCTCCGCTGAACTCTGGGGGCATTGCGTGGTGAGTGGCGGAACTCTACACCGTACTTTGCCTCAATACCAAAACGAAGATTTTAAAATATTAAATATTTCATTGCCTGGAGTGGGGATTTCATTTTAACAACGTATACTCACCAGATAAAACACGTTCGTATTTGTTGGTTGAGATATTGAATCGTATTAAAGTTGTCAATGGAGGATAAGGGCGTGAAAGGAGGATTAAAGTAGATTTGAGAAGAATCGCGGCCCGCTCCAGATTTAGATTTATCCGTCTGTAGTTGGGAGCGGCCGCCCGAACTGCCTTAATGTGATTTTGGAAGGGTAACTCCACAAGATGAAACACCCCGCGAAACAGTAAATCACTGAAATTAGTTTTCCTTCGTTTTTCCGCTCTTTGTTTGCTATGAACTTGCGGTCTCATTGTTTTCCTGTCGAATACATTGCATTAAAAATTCCGTAATTATAAAGTTCTGTACCATTTTATGCAAATTGTTATATTTAATAGAGAATCCTTACAAAGTTTATGCGAAATGTTTCAAACTTTTTATTTCTTTTATTTAAAGAGTTCCAGAAATTGAGCAAGCTCGAAAGTAATTAGAAGTATGTAAATAAGTAGATACATTTGCTTGTTAATATAAGATACGGCGTCTTTTACTTTTTCTTTTAAAATTTAAATATTGTATTATATCTAATGTAAATTAGTCCATAATATTTCAGCGATAATAGAGGATTTTTCATAAACACTCATCACCTAATAAGATTATATTATTAAGATTTTTTTTTCTATTTTTTGTTAATGTATACTACATTAACAAAAAATAGATGATTTCTATAATTTGATGTTCATCCTTATGAAAATAAATATAATAGTCACTTTTAGCATTTCATCTAGATTAAAATTATAGTTTACTGTATAACATTGTAATAAATAATTAAGGAGATGTCACTGATTCCAAATGAGCTAGCCTTCGGGCGGCATAATGTGACCGACGCGAACGGGCAATGACTTTGATGGTTTTGTAAATTTTTATATATTTCCAAATTACTGTTAATTTTTATTTAATTATTTGCTGCTTATAATTAATTCATCTCAGTTCTGTTATCTATCAATCAATCAATGTTATACACTTAAAATATCGTAATTTTAATCATTTGGGATTTTATTTAATATTTTCGCAAAAATTATTAATTATTTAATATAGAATAGAATAGAATAGAAAAAACTTTATTGCACACAAATATAACATATAACACAAAAAGAAACAATATATTTTTATAAAATATTAAGAATTTCCTTTAGTTACTTTTACTTATTTTGTTTGTTCATTTCGGTTACAATATTTTTTCTAATAATAAATCTCCACTTATTATTCTTTTTTAACTTATTTTAATTATTTAGTTCAAGCGGGCGTAGCCGCGTCCGGGCCCACTATTGTAAACATAAATATAACCCCGAGCGAATGATTGTGTTGATAAGTAAGTAAATATGTAGGTACAAATCTACCAACCTATTTCAAACAATATCATACAAACTATTATGAACTATTCGTTCTAAACAACATTTTTTCACTATTAATTCCTATCCAATTTGACGTAAAACATATACCGTTACAGTAAAAATAAAAGGAAAAAAAGAGCAATACCGTGTATGCCGGTGATGTGTAATTACATTCCTTTGTTGTCCTCCGCCCACTGCCGTCGAACAGAAGGCATTTGAACTTCACTTATAGCTGTGGGATCCCATTGTAATGATATGTTCGTCCCGAAATATGTCCGTCTATATAACAATTTAATGGACATTGTACGTGATATATGTATAACATTGATTAGTTTTTAATGGGATAATGTCTGCTGTCTGTTTGTTGATTGTTAGTGAAATAGTTGTAGAAATGAACTTGTTAATTAGAAATGTATGTGGTAGTGTATGTATTATAATATAAAAATTATTTATTAGCAAATTGTTTGTTCTCACTACTAAAATACAAGTGATGGTTTATTAACAAAGTAAATTAGATGTCATCTTTTTTTATTGTATTTTTTGACCTCAATATATTCGTCCGAGTGATATCAATTCGCACCTTATTTAGTAGCCACTGGTAGTATAAAAATTTCTTAAATAAAAAAGTTCTATAAAAATAAATTTAGGTTTAATTAATTTAAATTGAATATTTTTTTATAAATTCTGAATTTTTCTCATCATTAATATAATTTGTACTATAGTTAAGCCTAAATTCCTAAATGTTAGGTTCCAATACGTATAAAATAACATTTCAGGCTCACTCCTATTTTTAATAGCAGGTACATATTTCAGACTAAATGTTCATATACTGTGTCACTGTAGCGTGACTAAAAATAACAAAAATCGATGAAAGTAAACTTTATGTACCGAAGATTTCAAGCTTTAAACGTGTTGCAACCTGTAGGGTGTGTGCGTCAATTTATTGATCGCTCCAAGAGCGGCTGCAAATCATAAACTTGTATGGGCACTCACTTATGAAGTCTACAAGTATTACTTATAATTAGGAAGTGTAACGTAAATAGAAGGCAACAAGTGAGTCATCCAGGGACAGCCGTGCCCTCACCTTGCCCCGCCGCCCTCGCCTCGCTTCGTCCCTGGGTCATGATCACCGATTGCTCATGACCTACTTTATCTAAAATCATTCGGATTTGATTACAAAATTGAAAATGTCGATAGTAAATATTATTTATTGAAATGTATATTCATTTCAATAAATTATTCATTATTTCAATAAATCATTCATTTTTATTGTGTCATCTATACGTATGAATAAATCTGGAGTGTCTGTCTGTGATTTTGACATAACTGTGTTTTTATAGATATTTACATAATGCTTATAGGCAAAATAATATTTTTAAATTTTTTCTATCGATCTGTCTTATCTTAGCTAATCTTCGTTACTACTGAACCGATTTTATGATAATTTCACTGGAAGATAAATGAAATTGTGAAAAATATTGGCTATTGTTAATCGGAAAATTTCCGCGGGATATCTCAGGATTTATCTGTAAATAACTATGCAATTTTCCGTAAATACACTTGAATAATATTAAGTAAATCAATAATCGTATTGTTCAGGCATGTGAAGCCGCGGTCGGGGCGCTTGTTTATTAATAAGCACAAGAGGCAATAAGGCTTGAGATCATAGTGCTCGATATTGCGCGCTCAGGGATGGATTTATTTTCATTTCTAGTAACGAAAGAAAGCGAGGCGTTGAGTCCTGCGGTCTGCCAACCGGCACACAGTGTTTCGAATACGGGCGAAAAGTGTAAAGCCGAGTGTTGACACTGGGTTCTCTCTGTCTATCCTGCAATGTAGGATTGAAGCCAAAAAAGAAATAATGCTGTTGTTTGATAAATAATCATAACTTTTATTTTTGAAAATCATATTATTTAATTGTTGTTTTCTTTCAATCTGTAAAAAAAGAAAATATTAATGTTATGAAATGTTTTCAAATTGGTTTTAATTATTAAATTGACAATTTTTGTGTTGCTTGTTTCTTCAATATCAGCCAATACTTAGTATTCCGCAAAATGTTATAGATACCCACATATTCTTAATTCACTTAAAAAAAAGATTTCATAATTTAATAATTTCAACAAAGCTGGAAAATTCTATTTTTCATAGTTCGCCGAGATCCATTGCATCACAGAACGGTAATATGATTGCAACTGTGAACTTCGTTATCAACTTAACCCCAGGCGCCGGAGACACGGACGTTGCTAGTTTCCCCATAAAATTGAATAATACTAAAATGGAGATAGTCCTGTGACAATTCGCGCCTTAACTACATATGATAATGTGTACGGCATTTATATACTAAACTATTATTCAGAAGACATCATTAATTATATGTAAGACAATGGTCAGTGTGAGGGTATTTTACAGAAAATTAAATAATAATACCCACATAATTATTTATAAAAGAGGAAGCGAACGGCTATAAAAAGTGACGTTTTTGATCGATTGAATCAGTACGTCGTTATTCTGCCTCTCGTAAGGTTTAAAATTGTGCCGTTTTCTCGCAATGACACAGCGTCTGACAGTAAATGCAATGGATTTGTGTGGGATACTAAATCGGGGGAATGATTTAAATTAATTTTAGTTCCCCTTTGTTAAAAAGTGAGGTACGAAGTATCCTAACAGTAGGCTCACTCTGAAGAAGCGTAAAGCTGGTTTTTTAATTATTGCAACATCTTAAAATAAAAACTATTTTACATGACGAGTCAAAATTGATAATATAAGACACTTGTGTCAGTACACCCAGACATTTGAATCGCTAAGACATGTTTAGCACTTTCAAGTAAGTCAATTTATAATAGATTTTTCTTTCACACTACTGTTGTACTACAGCTAAAAATCCAATATTAGATTATTTCAGTTAAAAAATCATAATAAACTCGTTAAGATTATATCTTGCTTCACAAAAAACATTATTTAGACATTGAACATGGGAGACCCTTTTAAAGGTAGCAATCGTTGCGTTCATACCATTTGAAGCTCACTGCTTCAATTAAAAGTTCCTTGTAACGTCACTGGCCGCTAGTTTATGCCGCTATCAAACGAGTCTCACCTCTGGCGTTGTAAAAGTACCTAAACGACCGTTTCGTGTTCCGCCTCCCCCCTCCGGTTTCCGGGACTATAACGATTGACTCGATGTTAAAGCCTTCCTACATTCATCTCCATTACCACGCGTTCGTTTTACAACCTCCGTCCTATCCGGGCGTTGTATAATCTTTTTCTTTCTCTTGAAATTATACTGAAACTGAATATTAAAGAATTTCTTCAGAGCTAAGATTTCTTTTTTTTTTAATATGTTATATATTTTTCTTTTACCAAAAAGATACTATATAGTTAGAGTAGTGAAATTAATTGCTCGTGAACAAACCCACTATATTAAAATAACTTGATGTTACAGTTACATTTAACGTTACAATTTAGCCTTAACTTGTCAATAACTTAAATTACTATGTAAACTAAAGCTCAGCTCGAGCGTCCATTGAATTTTCTAATTTATAAAATAAACCTACTTTAATATTGAAATATCTATATGTTTATTGTTGGGATTGATCAATTATCGCGATGTCTTCCTTCCTTCTTATGGACGTCAAAAGGAAGGAAGTTCAGAATTAGACCTGCAGAGGGAACCTGGGACCCTAGTGTTACACTCCGTTACATTCCAGTAAGGCTCTTCTGTTCGAATTGTCAGAATTCTGGAGGCAAAGAAAAAGAAAAAAAAACTACATACCCTCTGTGTTACCAGGTACCAAATAAACAGACACAAGTTACAATAAAATATGATGTATACTACGTACGAGGACATCCCAAAATGTTTTAAGTTCAATACCATAACCGGATGTCGAAGATAAGTCGCGGCAATAAAAAAAACCTCACGACAAATCCAGAGACGACAATATTGATTTTTCCGTGTTCCCTGAACACCGGTCGCCATCTGTTGCTCTCCATCAAATTTACGATAATATTACTGGGTCGTTATTTTTGTACGTCTTTTTATCGGTCTGCATCATCTCGTTTCTTGATATGAGTTTCCTAAGATACTTCCCTTTTACGTTACGACTTGAGTTCCTTGTTGTATTCATTTGAATTATTTATGTAATTTTTCTTTTGAATTGTAATCTTTCTTGTTTCAAATGTAATGGAATTAATTTTGGTGCATATTCTTCTCTTATATAAAAACTACTGACCTGAGCGCGACTTCGCCCGCTTAAATACATTTTCGTATTATAGCGAAATTTTTCAAAAATCACATAAATTGTAGTCTGTTAGTTATTCTGGTGTATGAGCTCCAGCAGTTTTGGTGACGAAGTGGAACAAACATACATCTTCACAAACTTTCACTTTTATAATATTAATAGGGTAGGATGTTCTAATAAGCTAACGGAGAAAGAATTCGGAGAACATAATAATTTGAATTATAAAATTGCAATTGACACGTGCTAATTCTTTATTTGTTTACAATACAATTTATAATTAATTTCATTATATGCCTATAGATAAATAATATGGAACTAATTTTTCTTTCTATTTGTTATAGATGGTGGCAACGGAGGAGACGACAATGCCAGGGCAAATAGAAACACCTGGGACATTTGGTAAGCTGCGTCAAACTCTGTCGTCGTCGCTACTCACAGCGCAGGATAAAGGTAATCTGCGAGTAAATATATCAAAATTGTATAGTAACATTTTATTTATATATACATGTGTCTTATTTAATAAATACTTTTTATAAACCGGGAAGTTTAAATGGTGTTTTAATTGGATGGAAAGTGGTGAACATAAATGTTCAGGCACTTCCTTTGAAAATATACATATATTTTCATTTCCTCGAGTGGGAATCGAATTCACAACCTTGACATACGCTTGCGCCCTGCGCTACGACTGGCTTTATACCCATATGTTAATAAATAATGGATATTACTAGTATTATTATTAGATTTTAACAGCAGTTTCATACACGTGGCGAAATAGAAATAACTAAGAGTTTTTGTTACCACTTAAGACAATGTTAGTGCCAAAACTAATTCTGACCGTAGGAACCGGTTACCGTATATAACATCACGTTAATAATTACCTCTCTCAATCATTCTACCCCAAAAGAATTTAATTCGAAGCAGTAGTTCCTGAGATTTATGCGTTCCACCAAACAAACTCTTCAGCTTTATAATATTAGTAAAAAGTATATATAGTTTTTTTGCACCTACATGGTACTCCAGAACATTAAAAACGTTCATAACTTACCATCTTATTTTTTATTTTTATTTTACCACACTTTTCATCTATTGATTAGCTAATAGTATATTATACAAAAGTTAGATATTCTCAATAATACTTCATATTAATTAATCAAAGTACCGTATACGTTGGCTTAATTACAATTTATAAGTGTCGAGCTATGATGTGGAGCGAGTTTCCAAGTTATCTCCTTCAGTTGGTACCAAGTTTGCAAGATAATAATTTAAAAGAAGTCGAAACATATTGCACCTAACATTAATTGCTCAAAATATTTTGTTAAGATATAAATTAATAATTTTATAGATTATATATAAAACAGTGATATTATGAAACTTCAGTAATCAGTAACTTCAGTTTATGTATGCTATGGTATTGAAACCTGAGGTTGTATATTGTTTTTATATTAATAATTTTGCATACGCTAATACAACTTAGAATAACCCTAACACTCACTCAAAACTCCTCGAGTTCGCTTGATGGAGCTGAGGATACTGGCCTATACTACATTAACCATTCGAGAAGGCTACACCCTCCTTGACATCCTCACCTGCACTCTGGTTCATCGGCTCCGAAAGTGACCTGGCTACCCGATAAATTAGTCGTATAATTGCTCTATCGCTTGGTCTCAGTCACATAAATAGCCTCCAGATCTCTATCATCCATCACATCTAATAATTCATTCTTCTTCTTCCATCCCTCATCTATTTTGGGAGGAGTGCCCTATCTGAAAGCCTAATATGGTGAACGTAGAGGATGGAACTGCCAGCCATTGCTGAAGTGGAAGGGCAAGTTTTCTTTCGACGATCCCCTAAAACTTATTCCCAAAAAAATATACAAATAAATTAAAAAAATGTGTTTTAAAAAAACAGATATTATAAAAGTAAAAAGAATCTTTTCAAATAACAAAAAATATATTTATTTTTGTTAAGCACAGACCTTACAAACAATGAAGCGACGAACACGATAATGTAAAATTGATTTATGAAAAATTTCAATTTATTACGAACGATATTTTTAAAAGGAAGTCTATCATCTTTCTTACAATATTTTTCGACGGTTCAAAATAACAATGTTGTTTTCTTTTAATTTACAAACCTATTAAAAGCAATGCTCGTCCATAGGTATAATATTATTTATTATATCCTAATTTCTGAAACTCTGTCATGTTTTAAAGTATTTTTTTTTGTTTTTACGTCTTTTGCGTTTTTGGCAGAGCACATAAACAGAAACAAGACAGTAGATATATAATTAAAATTTCTACATTATTGTTGTTATTTTCACATTAATATATACACTTTTATAACACCCCATTTTTTCTGACAAATCTGTTTGAAAAATAGTATTTTAATATACTTTTTAGAGTTATACCACTTACAATTGGTACACCGTACACGGGCTAAGGTTGCTTATGACCTTTGACCTCGAATTGCTTAACTAGCGGAAACCTTGCCTAATTTAATTTCAGGTTAACTCAGGCTGAAATTTGTATTTTACAGTACTTAGTTTCTATTGACGGGTAATTAACTAACTTTGGTTATAATTCATTCATTAAAAATTTTATAATTAATTTATTATTATTTTAAAAGAGAGTAATTATGAATTTCACCTATACATAACTTCGTACTACATATACGTATATTGCACATATTTAAATTTTTAGCCGACAATCTGAAGGTGCCAGAATTAAGCGTATTGAGCGGCAATATATACAATTTCTTTAAATAAAACAAAATTTAAATAAAATAAATTTAAATAATATATTGTTAGCGTACAAGTGTAAAAGTGGGTAGATTTAGGTGAAAAAGACAATAAAAGCAGTGGAATCGTGTCAAACGGACACAGTTGCTTGAAGGCGGAAGCCCTGATTGTAAGGTATCTAGTGTATAGTGTTGTTCTTTAGTGATACATGTCACTTATTGTAATTACGTGGAACCTCTGTCCGAGTACGTTGGATACATATATGTAACATCTAAAGACGGCATGTGTTTTTATCGTGTTTATTTTAAAAACGTTAATCACTTCCGTTTTCTAACGACATTGTCTAAATCTATTTAAAAAAATAAATGGAGCTTAAAAAGACATAAGTACTCCGTTATTACATTTAAAGTAATTACGTAGATTACGTTAGATAGTGTTTAAACTTTGAGTGCGATACGTAATTAAGTTAACGGCACCTCGTTTAATTTTGAATGTATAATTTAAGTACGACATTGCCATGTTACAAAAATGTACCATTTCATTTTTATTTTTAAGTGTTTAATCTCACTTAAGTTAAACCTTGCTATCGTGAAGATAATTTATTGAGGCCAGTCGTGGCCCAAGTGTGTGAGTATAAGCGCGACAGCTCGTGAATTTGATTCCCACAGAAATATTTAATATTTTCATTTCTTCGCTCTGGCAAAGCGCGGCGTTGAATTTTGTTGGTCAACACGCAATACCCACAGAATTCAAATTAAATGTCTTAATTCGACGTAATCGTTCGAATTAAATGTCTTAATGTGAACGGAGTGTCTTAGCACTACCCTGCTCTATTAGGGATACAGCGTGATAAAAATGTTTCATATTATGAAATAACAAGCTATTCTCAAATGTAATAAATATGATACCAATAATTTGGTATATAAAACAATTGAAATAAAACTAAATTGTTTATCTAAATCTACTTTTAGAATGCCCACGAGCATTCTTAGCCAATGTTCAGTGAAAAATCAATATGCCGAACTTATTCCCACCGGATGGAGTAATGCGTTTTAACATTATCTACTCAGCCCCTACAATAAGTAACCCAGCCCTCAGGTACTGCCGGAATTCGGGCAATTTGAGTGTATATAACTCACTTCGTCTCTAGAGGAATGAAATAAAAATGTAAAGTAATTACATTGTAACCAACAAGTGTACTTGTGTAACTCTCATCTTACTGGTATCATGTTAAAGATATATTAATACCTTTTTATAATATAATAAAGTAAAAAAATCTATTTTATTTAAATCACAATTGTTAGTAATTATCGTTACAGGAATTCTATATATAAACGAAAATGTGTTCACATTCAATATAAAGTTTAGATAGAGCACTCTGCTTAATTAAATTTTCGAACGTATCACATGTAGATATTAATCCAAATAAACCGTTGAGGCTCTGCGTACCAACTTGTTTTTGAGATATTATTAAAGTTTGTCTATCTAGTACACAGTATTTGATACGAGCAGAGTGGAATTTATGAGAATTTCTCAATATTCATGGAGGAATATCGCGAATGTTCGCCTCCCACGAGGCCGAGCTGGCGCGCCGTTGTTAATACATTCCGCAGAATAGGGAGGTAGAAACAAACCACAAATCTATTTGTATTCTCTCTATTTCTGTGGAATCCTCTACTATGTTATAGTAAATATTATCACACGTATAATTCTGTTATTTGAAAACAATTAATTGTATGATAATTATGTTTCTGGTATATTTATGTTTAATAAAATAAAAATAATAGGTACTAACATGTCTGTTTATTCCATATACCATATGAAAAATTGTGATCTCCTTTCAATATTAAACTTAAACGTTATATTAAATTTGGTTCATTATTAATTTAATTTAAATTAATAGAAGTATTCCATTTATACCATATATTTAGTTATATATATATATATATATATATATATATATTTGGCATTAAATAATCATATTTATACTAATATAATAAAATTGATGAATTGTAAGCGCTTGTCTCGAGCTACTGGTTCGAATTGAAACATTATTTTACGTCCAAAAATATTCATACTTTAAGTAGATATGAATGAATTATAATTAACGTATTTTAAAATAATTTATAAATAACTTATAGTATTTTTCGTAGTGACAAAACTGGGACCTCGCCCTGCGACGGAACCTATTGTAGAACCAACGCCCGCGCCGCCACCGGCCCAGCCACCGCCGACCACACAACCTACCAAAACTGAACGGTACTGTCCAATATTATCATTGATAATTATGTAAATATTACTATTATTTGATATTAATTTTTTTCTTACTTACCTATATATTTTTTGGTTTTTTATTTTATTCAGTACGACCACAAATATATTTTTTTAATATTATAAGCGTTAGATAAGGTTTTCTAATACAGATATTACTTTTAGATATAAATAAGATTACATAAATATAGTTTCTATAAATTCCTTAAACCCATTCAATATTTTACAATATAACTTGCGTATATCATATTGTCTTATAATATAGAGAGGCAGGCAAGGCACCGTCACGTGCTGGCGCTTGTCGCGTGTGTTTGAAAGCATTGAAGCCGGGTGAAGTATTCCACGTGTGTAACGGCTGTCAACATCGAGTTTGCGAGGATTGCTCATCGTATTCCAAGCCTGCTAGTGACGAGGAGGCAGTAAGATGAATATAGAAATAATTAAAAATATTATATTTAAATAACTTAAATTTTTTTAAAGTAATATTAGTTTGGATTAATAAATTTATAATATTTCTCATACCAACCTATTACTGAGTATTAAGCATAATCATAAGTACATAAGAAATATACTCGAACATATTCATAAAGTGGTATTTTGACAGAATTCGTGGCGATGCTCCGTCTGCCGTCGTAAAGCTGCACCTAGACTCCCTCCGGCCGCGCAAGACAGCACAGACTCGCTTCTCGAGGTGCCCGTGCTGGAGGCTTTGCAACGTCGCCATTCTGAAGCACGGCTTGGCAGTGGGGGCTCCAGCAGCGGCCTAGCCCCGCCGCGCTCGCCCGAACTTCGACGACACTCTGACGTGTCGCCTGCATCACTCAAAGAATTGGAAAAGGTAATGTTTGTTTTTTTTTTGCTGTAGGCATATGCTGAATATTAGCAGTTCAAAAATATATCATGTAATTTGTCAATTTTATTGATAAGCAACGGAAGAGCATGTTGGAAAGTTATTATCATTTACTAGTTAATACAAACATATACGAGTATATAAGTTTTAGCCTTTACAGCATTCGTTTTGATTTATATGTCTTATATTTCTATGTTCCGAAGATGGGGGGCTAAGAGCCACAATGATTCGTCATTCACGCGTACGATTTTTGTATATCATATAATATATATGACCTATATTTTTATGACCTCATAATCATCAATCATTATAACCAACAACATCATGAATTTATCTTTAACCACGCTGCCACTGCGGCAGTTAAAGGGCGGTGGCAGTGTGACTCCAAATACAGAGTCGCGTCGGCCGAGCACGGCCACGCCAGTCCGACGCCGCTCGGTGCGCGCGCCCGCCCCTCGTCAGCGGTCTGTGGATGAAGATCAGAACGCTTCGTCGCCAGCACTCAACGCACCGCCGCCGATGTCTAGAAGGTAATAATTTTCCTGATTATAACAGTACCATACAATAGCAACCATTGTACAAACAGTCACGAATACCAAAAGCTCAACGCAGCTGGTACCTACCAGTGTTAATAGGCAAATTTTCGATTTTATATAATTCGTCCACTTCAAATGTTAATTGGGTATTATAATATTTTGACAAAGAAACTTCTAATA
>DWNA01001837.1:0-13294 GCA_018249835.1 Heliconius besckei
TCAACGGAATGAAAAGGTAAAATTATGATTGATATATCGCAGACAGTTAAAATTGGATTTCATGTTCGCTCAACGAACAAATTAAATCAACCTACCGTGTACATATCTAAAGGCCTTCATAAAATGTATGTCGATTGTAGATACAATATTAAGTTATCATAACATCATTATTTTTTAAAAAATGTCATAAGTTAACAATGAAGTGAGTGAGTCGTTCAGGGTTAGAATGCGGTTGTAAACGCAACAGGTTGTGGATTCCACTTGAGAGAATTAAATATTTAACGACTGGACCATTGGATTTATTATATTTCTTTTACCTATAGCTTGCAGAAGATAATTGGCTTTCATAAAAAAAGCTTTCAAGTAAGGGCCGATATCAAATGCATCTACAATTTTGTATTAACTTTTATACCTGAATAAAAAGAAAAAAAGTACACAGGTACATTCAAAAATTTTCTAATCGGCTTAAATAAACGAACTAACGCGCCGCACCGCACAGGCCGAACAAATAAAAAAATTCATAATTTTATATTGGACCAGTCGCATTGAGCCTAGTAAATAAAACAAATATCGGTAAAACCAATCAAAAAAGTTTTTGCTTTCATAATAAATAGAGAATCGACCCTATCAATAACTTCTCTCTGCCTATGAAAAAAAAAAACAACCCGCTACAGTTAAAAACATGTAAAATTTACATATTGATGAATGAATTGAGGCCGCCGCGTCTTGGTGCAGCACCTGGCTATAAACGTGTCGGTTGTGGATTTGATTCCCAGTCGGGGAAATATATTATTATCATTTTCTTGCTTTGTTATTAAGACAAAGCACAGTGTTCATCTGTGTAATATAATATCTACAGATACTATGTAAAGCTACAAAAAAGTACCTACCTAATTATACGTATAAATAAATAAATATTTAAATATATTACATAAATTTATAATATTTATTTAAATAACTTAACCGTTGGTTATGTAAGTCCTATCTTAGCACTATTATCAAGTGCTACCCATTTTGAAACTTTCCGTAGACAGTTGGAAAACTTGAAGATTTATCCATCGTGTTGCTCATAGAGACCAAGAGGACACAACCTGCAGGAACACAACCTGCGGAATTGAGCAAGCCATAACAAATTAAATCGTAATCTGTTCTGTTAAGAAGTATATTAAAGGAAAAATATATTAAAGCACCAGAAATGTCCGCGGTGTGTGTTTATTTAATTTAAAAAAATCTATCCGTATTTTAATAGAGCTTAGACAAACAACGTCATTTCTAATATCATAATATTATTCTCAAAAAAATATTAAAAAATTGAGCTATTGTTACTACTTTTTTGTTGACCGGTGTTGAGTATATGCGCGCTGGAACTTTCAGGCTTTATATAATAACAAGGGTCTGGGAGCTATTGGATCATAAAGATCGTAACCGAAAATACCAATATCGACTATAACATATTTTTTTTATAATTTATCTTTTGTTATATATTTTTTTGTATTTATTTCAAAATAGTTTATCTTAAATTTTGTATATATTGTATTTTTAATTTTCAGCATATAATTTTAGTGACAACGCCATCTAGCGACGTATATTTATTATTTAATCGTACTAGGTTGTATTTTTTTCCTCTAGATGGCTTATTACTACACTAATAGTTTTTAGTAAAATATTATTATGTATATTAATTATTAATTTTATTTACATAAAAAAACTTCTAGTTTTTTATATAAAATTATTATAATTATGTATATTTATAAGGTTTTCAAGTTTAATGCCGATACAGACAAAAGCTTATGTAGAGTCTGTGGCAAATTGTCTATGGCTTCATCACATGACCACTTTATTTTGTCCCCGTGATCAAGTTTAGAAAATTCAAAAATAATTACGCGCAATGGCCAAAGTGGAAGTTAAGATTGACATGCATGAAAATTCACTTGATAACAGGTAATATGCGATCATGTCTCATACGAATATATATATCTTCATTATAATTACATAATTATACCAATCTTAAGTGCCAATGAAGGTCAACATGAGTTTTGCAATCTGGCAAATATTATTTCTTTTGTGATATTATTTTTGTTTAACTTGTTAAATTACATTTACATTTCGTCGGTATTTACAGTGGAGATAGTGAGTTGCTGGGTATGGTTGATGAAGGATCTTTCGGTGAGTTGTACTTTCTAATTTCCTGGTTTTGTATTTGTTGAACAAGTGACATTTATAGTTGTTTACCAATATAAATTCATATAAATATCTTAACATTCGCCTAAAATTTGTGGAATATTCTAATAACATTATTTAATTACTAAAAAAATTAATGTCAGTAATAAGTGAGAGTAAATTTAATTATAATTATTTTCAGAAAGTGGAGAGTGTGATAGAACACAATTAGTTTCCCAATCGTACCTGGATAGTAATGAAGAAGACAACAGTTCTTCATACAATTTCAAAGATATATGTAAGTTTTACTAATTTAAATCTGCTATGTAGCAAAGTTTAAATAACAATTGAATATGTTTATTATATTTACATACATATACATTTGTACATATTTTTTCATAATTTGAATGTTTAATTGAAATATGTATTAAATAAGCTACCTATAGGTTATTGCACTCAATTAAATATTTATAATTATTTTTTTAACTTTTGTTCTCTGAAAAATATGGAAAATCCAGCAAATGTATATGTAAATCCTTTTAAATGTGTGAATTGAGGTGAAAATAAAAATAATTGAAGCCAAATGCTATGCCATTGAGTTATTACTTTAGTTATTAGACAGTATATATTGTTTATTTACAGCTGGTGCAGTAACATATAAACTAGTACAAATGACTGGAGAAGAAACACCAAACACAATGTCCACAGATCAGACACATGGTTGGTATTATTTAATATAATTATTGTAATTTGTCATTTACTTTTTAGCTTCAAGCAAATGCATGATTCCTTTATGGCAAAGCAGCAAAGTATCCAACTGAAACAGCTCAAAGGTTGTGGGTTGCATTCCCAATTGAGGAAATAATTTCTGTTTATTCCATGATATTCAAATTCAATTCTATGCTATTTTCAGTGATTCCAAATGGAGAATTTTATGTAATAAGTAATCCTGTACCAGTATTTGGAACGGGCGCTGCCCAAAAGAAAGTTATGAGACGGCAACCTCTACAAAATAAAGCTATCACAGCCAAAAAGGTACAAAATTTTGTCTAATTATGTGGATTGTTTTATGCTTTACATTTTGAAGCCGTAAAATGTTTGAATATAAATGGGACGATTGTGGGTTTGATTCCCACTTTCGGGGAATGAGTTAGTTTTATATCCTTGCTCCGATAAAACTTGACTTCTGTCACTTAACTTCAAAAATCGCCAGGTGGGCAATCTAGTGTCTTAGCAGTAGGTTCACAGATTCCTTCTGCCTACCCTGCTGTATCCGTGATATAGTATGAAGCTACAAAAAAACTAAATTGTTTTCTATTTAACAGAGAGATGATAAAAGGAGAGCAACACACAATGAAGTGGAAAGGCGCAGAAGGGACAAAATAAACAGTTGGATCACAAAGCTGGCAGCACTAGTGCCTAATTCTGGTCTCCCAGATACGGCTAGTAAAGGAGGCATATTGGCGAAAGCCTGTGATCATATTACTGAATTGACGGAGAAACAGAAAAAGTTAGTATTTGTTTAACTTATTGTTTTTAATTTTTAAAATGTTATCCTACTGTAAAGATATATTGTATTTGAAATTTGTATGTGCTTGTTGCAACTAATTTATATAATTATGTATTTATATAAATAACTTTGTAACATTGAATGAAATTTCATGTAACATATTTTGGAATAAATGAGTAGAAAAGTGGCATTATTTATTTTTAAATTTAGCTTAAACAAGCTTACTATCAATATTCTTTTATGTGGTTTAAACACAATTTATAGAAAACCAAGTGAACCACATGAACCATGCACTAATGATGAACAAGTGTTGTTTCAGAACTTTGTATTAATTTGCTAATTGCTATTTTTGATACTCAGACCTCACTAAAATTTTTAGAGTCATCATCATCTCTCAAAATATGATTTCTTTTTGAAATTTTGTCATTTAATGAAGTGGTATAGTTAGGATATAATTTATTGATTCATATTTGTGTTTTCCTTTCAGATTAGAAAAGTTAGAAGTTGATAATGACAAATTGGTATTAGAAGTTTTAAGGCTTAATCAACAATTATCCGAGCTTCAAAAGGAAAATGACTCATTAAGATTTCAAATAGCGGACAATTGTATAGTGCCTAGTATAAACCATAGACCAAAAGGACAAAAATCTTAGTTTAATTATAAAAAAAATATTTAGAAGTACCATAACACGGGTCTACAATAAAAGGTTTTTAAAAAGCTGTTTTGATAATTTTTACTAATTGATGTAGTACTTGGTTGAATCCGAAAATGATTTGTTTTACAAATTATTAGTTAATTTGCGATTTTTTTACCCAATAACACTACTCTAAAGATATATAAGTAGTATGTTTGAAATGTTACAAAGTATTTGTAAAGTAAAAAAATGTAATTTATTCCCTTAAAGCTCATGCTTTTGAATTTTAAAATTGTTGATACTTTAGTGTGTGGCTTGTCTTAGAAGATTTGACTAATAACTTTTTCGCTTTTCTTATTTACTTATATACAAATGCTAAAAATGTCAATGTCTCATATATTTTACATCAATTTCTTTGAGAATCAATTGAAAGTGTCTAAGCATTCTTTTTGATTGTAGACCTGTAAATAATGGAAACCGAAGGTGCTAAGTTCTAAGCTTAGTTGTTATTAAGGAAATAATGTTATTGAATTGTTAACTGTTTAATATGGTCTGTTTTTTTGTCGATTATAATTTTTTTTTTTGGTTACAATCAAAATAATTATCTATTTGTTCGAAATTTTGAATCTTTGGAAATTAATTTGAAATGTAATTTAAAAAATATAAACATTATAATGGGAATTAAAAATGTGCCACAATCTTTGAAAACATGTCTTGTCAGTTTGTTATTCTATGTATACTTAAAATACTAATTTAATGAAGTAATAACCTTTCGTTTTAATTCATTTTAGCAGGAATGTAATAAATACAGATAATGGAGAATACTATATCGATTTCGGTTATTGATAAAAAAATATTTTGGATTATTTGTTTGTGTTGGTTAATTTTATTTAATTGGTTAATTTTATTTATGGAATATTAGTTTTTTTTAACAAAATTGACTTGACATTTTGTAACGGTTGTATTTTTCTATTAAAAATAATTTTAACCCAGCATCTCCCGTAATAACCGTAATATCCCTGACTTTTATTTTTATTTATGGCATTTTTGATTTAAATTAATATTCCACAATTTGTTCACACATGAAACTTATCACTATTAATATATTAAATGTTATAGCGAAAGGTTACAATAGAATGATAATAGCGAATTTAATAATTATTATAAACATATTAAGAATACAATATCTATTTAGTATTAAAATTTGTGTTAACAAATTCACATTTTCAATTCTTTTTAGTTGTCACTCATAATATATTTGTACCAACCCAGAATAGGTTTATAAGTTGACTTGTAAGCATAATTTTTATATCATAATTTAGCTCCTTAGTAGTCTTTAGTATGAGTTGTTTAAAAATTCGAGGGTTTGGTTTCTGCAGAAAAAGAGTCCTAACGATTTTGTAATTTATTAACCTTTTATTTAATTGATTAAGTAGGCCCCTGCCTACCCCACTATATGCGGGTGAAAAAAAGAGTGAAGCTAAAAAAGAAGAAAATTAAAATAATGATGCATTCAAGTCACATTTATCACCTCATTCAGGCCTGGCATCGGTTTTTTTATTAAAAAATATGTTTTGACAAAGCTAACAACAGTTAAATACAGATAATGTAAAAAAAATATTGGAACTTAATTATAATTTTGAATTTCAGATAAATAGATATCCAGATAATCAAAAAACTTAAATTGTTAAAAAAAATAAAAACAGTATGTGTATTTATTTTTAAATATTCGGTACAATTACTAGTGTTCATTATTTAGTAATTTAATTTGTCAGTCAATGAATAGTTACGTGTCCATATAAAACAAGTAAATGTACCTAATATCGTATTTCCCTATTTTTTGCATATCACTGTTATGCAATGACAATATTTCAAATAACCACAAATTATTTATGAATCTGTTTTTCGGTTTACAATATTATTATTATATTTTTTGTCACAATCACTTACTTTTTAAGTTTGTACCAAATTTTATATTTAGTAATTAAGTTTTAGTTTTATGTAATTGTTATATAATAAATGAAAACAATTGTTTTTGGACACAAAAATAAATTTATTAATATTATGATAGTAAACAAGACCATTTTACGTTACGTTTGTAGCATTATTTTCGGTAGTATTTTTCTTATCCATACATTTTCTTGGCAATACCCATTGCTAAGAAGCAAACGTTTTTTTTTACAGTTATTTATTAAATTATTTGTTATTGTATACATTCAAAAGTTGCAACGTGTCTTAAATGATATACCAATTTTTCGTGTTATAGCATTAAGTCAGTCATTGTTTGTAAAAATATGACCAATTTACACGAAATATTGAATAAAACATGTTACTTCTTAGTCCTGACTTTATTTACTTGAAATTATTTTGTACATAAAATAAAATAAAATTAAGTTGTAATGGTGTTTTTTTAACAATTTCATAGTTCAAGCTTTCTTCTATATTATTATTTATTAGCCAAACATAAATAAAAAGCAGAAATAATTCAATTTTTTTATTATAGAAAAAAAAAGAATGTAGCCATAAACTACTATTTCAGTAAAATTTTGTTTAGTGTACAATAATAGTATATACCCAGATTTTAAGGCAAAAAAAGAACTAGTTTTCTTTAAAAAAAAAAATGGTGCAACCAAATTTAACAAATGATAGATTTTTCTTAAGACTTCTTGCATAATATAGCCCAACAAGAACTTTACTTTTTAATCAACTGAGATACGCGGGGACACTTATGCGGAATTCATATATTAGATACATATATAAGGGGCGCCTGGTCACTCTACCGCTACCCCGGGAACCTCATCACAACACTAGAAGTACAGTAGAGCGCGACACCGAGTGTCATTTACTGCGACAGTTTGTATATTTGAAACAAAATGGCGCGGAACTTCGCATATGAGTATTATGCTCGCGACTGTACTTGCGCGAGATTGGCTCGACCCAGTCTGTACAACACATTTAAACTTCTTGTCGGGATATATCATATAGAAGACATTATAATATAATAAAAAATAAATTTTTACATTATTTCTTGTTTCTTTAATGGACTGAGACATAATCTCACGAAATTACCAACTGGTTTTTTTACAATGATGTATATTTTACATTTACACTTAGACCCAACACACAAGGCCTTAGATATATCATAGATATATCTTTATGATTTTGTGGAGTGTCTCAACATTAGATTCCCTGTGCAGTATCCACAGTACAGTGTAAAAAAAATCAAAATACAATAGCTTCAGTAAGTATTATTTGGTGCATAGTGTCTGTCTTTTCCGCAAGTTTTCTTTGTTGTTCAAGACATTGTTTAGATCTGCTGTGGTGTAGCTTCAAGTCGTACGATTTGCAGAATTTGGCATCACAAAATTGGCAGGCAAAGGGTTTTTCACCTGGAAAGAAAATGTAATTATAAATTAAAAAAACAATAAAAGAACTATGATTTTTTCATCATTTTAGAAAAAATAATTACAATGATTTCTAAAAAATTTTATGAAGGACCGGAATCTTATGCAGGACTCATTATGTAAATATAGATAGAAGAGAGATAGAATAAATAAATTACCACTGTGACGTTTCATATGTCGGCTCAGTGTGTCTTGTCGCGCAAACCTTTGAGGACAAAAGCTACACGCGTAAGGTTTCTCTCCTGTATGATATCTGGAATTAATACATAATTATCATATAAATATCTGCAGGGAGGAAATCATATTACTTAAAGAGGCCTATATTTATAAAAGTTAAACCATCTTCCTGAGTGCCCGCATTTAGGAGGGTAGTTAGAGGAAACTAAGTGAAGCTAAAGAAAAAGTATACTTTCTTACCGCATGTGTATGGTTAAATCTGAAGTTCTATAAAATCCTTTGCCACATTCCTCACAGTTTAAAGTAAATTTATTTAGATGTCTTCTTTTATGAATATTATAATTGGATGAACTACTGCATATTGCCCCGCATATACTACATACATAATTCTGAAAATTTATTTGATTTGTTATCAAAATGTTTTAATGTATTATTCCAATTTCCACACTAACGAAAGATTTTTCTTCTCTACATTAAATTAAATTTAAATCAAAATATTGTTGGTGATCATTTAATTGTATTTCATGTGATACATAGAATATTAGACTTTTAGTATTCTTATTAAGTGAATTAAAATCCATAACTATGTTTTTTAATCCACTCAATCCAATTAATTAGAATACTAAAAGTAGAATCCTCTTATAATATAGCTTCATACCCGTTACATTTAAAAACAGCTTATAAAATATTTATTATCAACAAACATTTTTCACAAATACGGTGAAATATTATAATTTTTATTTTCTTGAATTAACATGTATTTACTAAAAAAATTAAAGTTATTTCATACCTTCCCTACATCTTTTTTTGTTCTAATTCCTGTGTGAATGCTTAAATGTTGACCAAGTTTTGCTTCTGATGAAAATTTTATATTACATTTATCACAATTATATGTTTTCAAATTCTGAAAAATATATATATATGTAGAAGGAAGAGATTAGAACAGATATTATATTATCTTAGATGTTTAATGTTTAGCTTTAATATTATTATCTGTAGCCACTGTTACTGGCTCTGTTCATGTAAAAAAGACAATGTGTCAACACGTTTGTATAGCTTCAGAGGAAATGATCGAAACGACACTAATTGTTGATTATTGTGGAATTACGATTGGCTGCCGTATGTTTAAAGACTACAACTTGACTTTTATTGGACCAGTGAGGTAATTTGACCAATAACGCGGAGGCCAAGGCCTTATGCCTTGAGTAGAGTCGTGACGTGTGATGGTGAAGTTCGATTTTAAAATAACGATTGTAGAATGTTTTAGCCTTCTGATGTTTTGACGATCGTGGAATGATTTAGTCTCCTGATGTTTTGGAGAAAGGAAGGACTAGTGACGAGTGTCACGAATCTGCTTCGTTATTTCTGCTTGCATTAACCTTGTGGGTTATATATATATATATATATATATTATGGAATACAAGATAGAGACCATCCATAAATTATGTCACAAAGATTGCAAGTTGTCACAGAAAGAAATAACTAAATTAAAACAGCACTTCAGATGATGTTTTGTTTTGTCCTAGTTTTAATATTTTAAAATTTGATGCCACAAATCTTAGGACCCGCCCCTAGTCCCACTTAACATGTGACATTTATTTATGAATAAAAACGAATAAACAAACAAATAATAAAATAAATGATGAGATGAGATGTCGCGACGGTTGTGGGTTCAATTCGGACTCGAAAAAAATAATTATTGAATTATTTAATTTTCTCGCTTGTTACCACAACAAAAAGCCCGCCACTCAACACCTTGCAGCTTAGGTGGAAAATAGAGAATGTATGTGCTATATGTGGGATACAGCACTAAGCTAAAAAGTAATATATACCTGATGACTAGCCAGATGTTTGGTAATACATCTCGACGACATAAAGATTTTCCCACAATAATCACATATATATTTTTTACGAGCCCGTTTACTTTTGGGGGTCTCTATTCTAAACTTATGATGTTTAGTACAATGCACTTTCAAAGCAACTATGTTCTTGAACTGCCTTTCACACATTTTGCAATAAAAATTTGTTATACAATATTTATTTTCTATACTAGACAAGATATTTATTTTTGTATCTTCAATATTTGTCTCTTTATTTAAATAATTTTGTATATGTTCAATTTCTTCAATATCTATTAAACTGTCTTCGTAATCTATAGATTTTTGTTTACTATCATACATTTTGAGGAATTCATCTAAAACATCTATGTCTTCTTGGCAAACATTGTTTTTGTTTGTTTTCTGTATTTCTTGTGTTGAACTTGTAATGTTGTCATCATTTGTATTGCCCAATAACATATTTATTATGAAAGGTGTTGATGGTGCTGATAAATCTTGTAATACTAGAAAGATACATAGAAAATATAGAAATTGAAAAAAAAGAGGTTTTGGTGTATTGTTATATTCAAGCTGTAAATGCTACACTATAAAAGATCTCCAGGAATGAAAAAGCAAGATTTTACATTGTATAGTCGAAACTCCAGAACATCTCTTTGAAATTAAAGGTTGTAAAGAAAAAAATTAACTACAATAGTTTCAATCCAAGCTAATAAGTAAAAAATTCGTCATGATGTAGCATGTTTATTACATTTTTAAAGTATATTATTGTATACTTTATTATACTTTTCTTTCCTAAGTGTGGAATAACACTTTAAAAATGCAAAATATATTTAATAAATAAATAGCATTCCCTCTAGCCAAATGATAATTCTAAGCAATCTTTGGGTAGCGGAAATTTGTAAAATTTCCCTGTAGAGATGCTAGCAACAATGGTAAGTTCTAACAAGCATATAAGAACTTCGACGTAACTCAATGAGAATGTATGACTGAGTTGGTCAAAGTGCTTAGACTTCGTTAGTTTCCAAGAGGCGCAGGTTCTCCAATAAGTATGACATAACATGGTCTATGTTATGAGAATTGTATATGTACATCAAATTCTATTCATTTATGTATATTAAAAAAATGGTATAATTATGAAAGTTTAAAATTTAAAACTATTTACCTGGTGGTGTTAAAAGTATTTCATCCAACATAATTTTTTCAACATTGACATTTTTTAATGCATTTTCCAAATTAGAATCAATTATGCATTTATTTTCTTCAGTATCTGTTTCCTTATTGAAATCATTTATGTTAAATTCTACCACAGTTTTTCCTAAGTCTGAATTATTATCTTCACCTTTTATTTTTTTCTCTTCTTGTATGTCTTCACTAATTTCTTTTGGAGAACCATTATTGATTGAATTTGTAGTTGAAAATGGGCTGAAACAGTTTAAAAATGTAATTGTGAAATTATTATATCCACATAGGTATTATTGTTTTCATTAAATACAAAACCTTTACATAAATTATGGCTATACAGATGTTACATGTTTGTAATACTTTTGTCTTGTACTTAATTTTAAATTGTTAACGAAGTCAATTTCATTATGGGGCTGCCATGGAGTAGTGGCACAAGGTTTGACTGCAACTGGGACACATGAAAAAACTTGAGAAAACTGTAATATTAAAATGATTCATTTCCTCAGTTCAACTCTGGTTGCAAAATGCCGAGCTACGTACGACTATTTAACAAGCATATTGGCAAAGACTGCACCATAACAACCTCAAATAAAGCTTCATACTTATAATCAAGTGACATATCTTCTTGTAGCCAATGTGAGTCGAGTGAATCTTCTAGAATATCTGCCTCCTCTCCTAACACCTCACATATGATACGATCGTCAATATCTCGTATTTCGTCCGTGGGTAAGATATCTCTCATAAAGTTCTGTAAACTTGTGCATGTTGACTCTGTAATGTATATTATAACATTAAATTTTAAAAAAATATAGCGGAACTCAAAGCAGTGTCTTCAGGACACCATCTAAGTCTCATAAGGGCACAGAATAGAGTCACCACATAAAGAAGGAACATAAAAACCTAGTGTTAAAACACTTTATTCTCATGAAGACATTTCCATTGCAATTCCCCATAAATTCTTGAGGCATTAAATTTTGACTTGTGACTTCAATGTGGCTTTGTGCCATGACCAAAGTGAGGCAATTAAAATATTAAATACTTTTTCCCTCCGAGTGGCAATCAAACTCGAAAACCTTCCTGGTTTTAATCACATGTCTGTGGATCTGCACCACAACGGTCTCAAAAATAAATAAAATAATGATTATAATTACTAATTATATTACCATTATCATCATCTTTAATTTTGTTATAAGCTGGAGTACTATTACCAATATTTATTGGAAGCCTGTAAAGCATAAAGGTTAACTTATTAAACATGTAATGTAGTTTCAATGTAAATAATAAAAAAGCTCTTTATTTCCACAAGCTCAAATAGGATACAAGTAATGTTACCTCAATTTATATAAATCTTCATTATTTTTAAGGTATGTAACTAAATCTGTAGTATCACCAGATTCTTTTTTCTTCAAGTAGTAATTTAGCTTTTTATCAGAATTCCGACATGTTTTCTTAAAATTACAAGCATTTCTCATATTAACAGAACAATCTTTGCAAAGTTGAAAATCAAAGGCATCGTTACGTTTTACCTAAAATAGTAATAAATTATATTATATTATAGCCAATACTCAATATAATATTTAAGCGCTGTATATTTAAGATACCTGTAACCCCGTGGAATAAACAAATAGCCTTCTATTTCTTTCAGTATACTGAAGTAAATCCACAGGTTCACGTTTTGTTAAACAACCCCGGCAAAAATTATCCATTATAAGCTAGAAGTCTTTATTAACATATTAGAATTAATAAATATATATAACACCGGGAATGTTAAAATTAAAAATGCTTAGCATAGAAAACCCGCTGATTATAGTTTGTGTTTGTTATGACTTTTCAAGTAGCCAGTTGCCAGGTATATATACTGAAGCTTTTTTTATTTAACTATTATCAATTCTTATTATTATTATAAAAACTAAAAATCTTAAAATAATTTACATGACCGATACATGACTACTGCAAGACACTAATTATTAAACAAGAGAAACTAATTAATTGTTTTACATATTAAATAAAACAATTCAAATAAACTATCAAAACCAAATTTAAGATATTATTATTTTTAAATAAGAAATAAAGTCCACATTCCGTCTTTCTAACCAGATTATAAATAAAATAATTTGCGTAATTTTTTATATCGTTTATATTTTAAGAAATATTGGTCTTATTTTAGTCTAAAAATAAAGTAAGGTAACAAAATGATTAATATCAACCATACCAATATCTAATTCTATTTCCATTAATTGATATTTTTTGGCTCTGACCGAAATCCGAATTAAATGGTGGGATCAATAATAGTAATTTATAATCATCGTTATAAATTATGAATATGACATCTATAATTCTTATCAGATATTAAATACATAAAAAAATATGCGTTTTGAGGTTGAAGGA
>DWNA01001838.1:0-13294 GCA_018249835.1 Heliconius besckei
CAACCATCGACTTCAAACACACAAGCAAACTGCACTACAATGGACTCTACATATGATTATTTTCTATAGACAATAATAATTTTAGGTGCTACTGGAGAACGGGCCCGTGAAGGAATATCAATTAACTGTGGTCTGCTGGCGTTAGGTAACGTGATATCGGCTCTGGGTGATAAATCACGTAAAGTTTTGCACGTACCGTATCGGGACTCTAAGTTGACGAGGCTGTTACAAGACTCTTTGGGAGGTCAGAAATAATTTACTTATTAATTTTTGAAATAAATTTCAAGGATCATAATTTTCCTGATATATTTTACTAACTTGATAGTACATTTTTAAATAAAGCTTTTCATATAAAAAAGCGTTATTTTCTCTAACAGTAGTTACTATAATATTAAATTTATTCCATAGGTAACAGCAATACAGTAATGATAGCATGCGTGTCACCGAGTGACAGGGACTTTATGGAGACACTAAACACACTTAAATATGCCAACCGAGCTCGCAACATTAAGAACAGATGCGTCGTCAACCAAGACCTTACGTCCAGAACTATAAGTCAGCTTAGGCATGAAGTGGCACGGCTGCAATTAGAATTGGCTGAGTATAAACAAGTAAGGATTTGTTTTTTGTATATGATTGAAGCTATCGTGAGGCCAATCGTGGCGCAGGGGCACAGTGTGACTGTAAAATCGACTGGTTGCGGGATCGATCCCCATTCGAAGATATGAGATATTTATTTATATTGATATTTTCATTTCTTCGCTATGGTGTCGGGGCAAGTTGAAGCGTTGAGTTTCGCCACTCACTTTTTTTACTTTAACTGTTGTATCAGAATTAGTCTAATATTTTATGAGTAGTTGGAACATTAAATATTAATAACTTAATAATACAGTATAAACCTCCACCACATATTAAACTAAATGAGAAAATTGCTAACTCCTTATTATAACCACAAGTGCGAAATAAAAAACTAAATGAGGCAAGTTAAGCAGTGTTACTCGAAATAAAATGGCACTCATTGGGACCAAACCTATAATTTAGTTTAGTGTGTTACCTCGTCTTATGGTGATACATTATGTTTTTTTACGCTTTATGTTATAGCCTAGCCAATTTTGCTTAAAATGAGTTAGCAGCTAAAAATATTTTTATAGCATACTATTTATTATAGGTTGAATAGGTTAACTGTACTTCGTAAAAGTAATTTTAGAAAAGTTTTACCGTTTGTAAATATGAGGACTTAATATATATATATATATATATATATATATATATATATATAACACCCATCCGTATGAAAATAATTACATGAAAGAATGTTTTACTGGATACCAGTCCTTCGAAGCTTCCATTTTTTTTAAAGCTTCCGCTTACCAGTGTATGCAGAGAGAACTTAATGCTGAGAAACTATAACTTCGACTTTCAGTTCTAATTCGAGACAAAGTGTGTTGAGTGGCGAAATGTAACGCCGCGCCTTGTCTTACGCTATCCCATTCTTCGCCCCATATTAACGATGGCTTCCGTCTTTTCATGTCTAGGTAACTTTATTGATTATATTTTTCTAAAGGGCAAAAGAGTTGTATCAGAAAACGGTGAAGAAGGCTGGAGCGATGTTGTCCAAGAGAATGCGATACTTAATGCTGAAGTAGAATCACTAAGGCGGAGAGTGAAAGCTATGCAAGGAACTATAGAGCAACTGTCTGCCAGAAATAGTGAACTAATGGCGGAGAAGGCCTTGGGCAATTGGGCTCCGAAGGACGGTAGTCCAGCTGCCGATTGTTCTTTGACTGCGTTAGTACAGGTATGTGTGATATTACTTTTTTTTTTGTTACATTCTAATATGATATTGAAAGTAATAAAATTAAATAACTTTATTTTATGAAAATTAATCGTTTCCAATATATTAGAATAAAACTTGTTAACATATTTTTTCTGTCTCGTAAAATACTCATACAATATCTAAAAATATAACATAATTGTTTATTAAAACGAATTTTTTAATATTTTTAAGGGTTACGTTACTGAAATAGAGGATTTAAGAGCACAATTGATGGAATCGAATGCGTTATACGAAGCAAGCAGGAAAAGGGAGGCGAGAGAGAGAACACGCCACGACTCGACTTTAGTAGATGCCTCGTCTATACTGGATGATGCTAAACGGGAGTTGTATAAGGTATGTATTTTAACTTATAATAATATTTTTACCTTGAAATGGTAACGTGGTTATTGTATGAATTAAATTTATTATAGATTTTTTTTATCTGTGACTTCGTTCCCGTTGTTAAATCTAAATAATTATGATTTGTGTGTGACGCATAATACCTTGTAAGTGCCGGAAGTAATTCGTACCGCGGGTACAGTGGGTTATATCTAAATTATTAAAATTATATAATATAGGTATAGCCTTCTTTGTTTAGTGAACTATCCAATTTTTTTTCAATTAGAATCAGTAGTTCCTGAGATAAGCCTGCTTAACTAAACAAACTCTATCTCTATAATATTATATTATTAATATCCTAAAATATACACAATTGTATACAGTGTCTGTTTATTGATACACATCAGTTTATGTTTTTAACCAAAATAAAACTTATCCTAAAAATATAAATATAACATTCATTTTTTAAGCATCGACATATAATCATACATTGTAACTTAAAATTGCTTCTAAAGAATTTTTGTAGGAGTGAGCTCGAAAGATCAATTGAAATATAGCATATTGATTATTTTTCCGCCCACAACGCAGGTGTTCCAAATTTAATGAATAATTTAAAATTCGACGTTCTTTCACAAAGGCTTTTTCAATGTAGGTACTGTTACCTTAACTGTATTAAAACGAAACTCAATTATAACAAAGTCTTGTATAGCGAAACTCGGTTGGAATATTTAATTAATATTGTTATTACGCGATGAGTAAGCGAAGTGCAATCTTTGATTACTGATGGCTTGTTCTTTTTTGTTCGGCCATTTAATTTCTCACTTATCCATAATTTACTTGAAGGGGTTAAATAATATTACTTATTACAAAAATGTATAAACACAGTATCTTCAGTTCATTTCCTTCATAGGTTGATATACGAGTATGCTCTTTAAATAAAATAGTTGGTACTTGGTTTTTTGCTAGCTCGTTGTTTTTTACTGTCATTTGCTGCTATGATATTCGACTTATTGTTTCTTGTGCCCACACCTACTTGGTCCACATGTATTTAAATTTATGTGTTTTGTTTTTTCTTTGTTGAATAGATCTTTTTTATAATGGTTAAGTTTTTTATATTTTGTTTATTGAACTGTTTGTTAAAGCTATACTTTAAAATGTCTTATATTGAAAATGGACATTATTAAAAACTTCATTTTAATATAGAATAATATTTAGGTACATATTTCGTCATGGGTGAAAAGACCAAAAATAATCGGTGTATTACTAGGAACTTATATACCTAATGTAGGTTTTTATATTCGTACACTATCAAAATTTAAAATCATCAAATTGTATTTGACATCCCTCATACGTTTTGTTATATGTTATAATATGTGTATAATATAATAAATAATTTTAGAATGTATTATTCAAATCGCACTTATATTATTATCTATAGGAAAAAGAACTCTTAGCAAGAAGTATGGGTGAATTGGAGTTCCAGCGTAAACTAACTGAGGGCTCCGGAGCTCAACCTATGGAAGAGAGAGAGAGGGCGGAGGGAGAGAGTGCAGGAGACTCCGACCCGTCTGACAATGAAGCCGATCAAGACCAGGAGGGTAGTGACTCAGATGAGGATATAGAAGCTAAAGGTAGGAATTAAATTGCGGAAATAATAAAGAAAACGATAGATATATGTGAATAATATAAGAAAAGAATTTAACAATACATATATCAAAAATGATAAAAAAAAGTACATTTAACATGCTATATATTTTTTTATTGTTTTGAACAGGACAACGCCTCCTGACAGCGCAACTGGCAGCGTTAAGCGAGGATATAGACACTAAAGCACGATTAGTTGAACAGTTGGAGG
The DNA here is from genome assembly GCA_018249835.1 of Heliconius besckei. Classification (NCBI taxonomy): domain Eukaryota; kingdom Metazoa; phylum Arthropoda; class Insecta; order Lepidoptera; family Nymphalidae; genus Heliconius; species Heliconius besckei. The sequence goes on from DWNA01001838.1 coordinate 4,011, forward strand.
CCTCCCAGCGGCGTTTAGCTGCGTTAAGAACTCACTACGAGCAGCGTTTAGATCAGCTGCATGCTCAAATCAAAGCTACTGGAGAGGAGAAAGATAAAGTGTTGGCTTCACTGGGTAAGACATATTGTAATGTTCCCCACGACGTTCTCAATTAGTCTTACATTTCTTAATATTTTATAACTTATAAGTAATATTAAAAACATAATTATTATGTTGCCGTTTAGAAATTTAATATAACATACAATTGGTTATAGCATCCCAATCATCCCAACCGACGGACAAACTGAAGCGGGTGAAAGAGGAATACGAGCGTCGAGTAAACACCATGTCGAAGGAACTGCGACGCTTGCAGGCGGCGCAACGCGAGCATGCGCGCTTGCAGCGCTCGCAGCAGCACACCGCGCATCAGATCAATGCTCTAAAGAATGAGCTGCAGAATTTGAAGCGGGATAAGGTAAGCGCCTTTTTTGTGGTATATACTACTGATTGTCTTTTTAATATATATTGATGTGGCGGTCTCAAACAATCTTGAAGTTTTCTTATATGCTAATAGATAATTTATTTATAATATGATATATAATACATTAAAATGATTTGTCCAAATTATATTCTTTATAATGTATGTGTATCTCTTAGTAATAATGTTATATTGTCATGTGGCATAACTATGACAAATCAAACATTTTCATTTATGTTTGTACCCTTAATGTCACAAATATTTTTAAAATAACTTTATACATCATGTATATACTTATTTATATTTTAAGGTGAAACTGGTTCAGCGTATGAGGACGGAATCTAAACGGCATGCACAAGCAGAAGCAGCTCGAGCCAAAGAAGTAAGTAATGTTATTATTGTTCGCGTTTATTGGATAATGTCAACTAAATCCTTTCGCTACATCCTAAAAATAGAATATAGGACAGCAGGGTAGAATGAACCTAATGTAAAGACACTCCGTTCCGCACTTTCCACCCAATTGTCGAGACACTAGGTGTGAAGAGGCGGAACTCAACTCGCCGCTTTTAATATTTCCAAAGAATCTTTACTTTGTAGAAAATTGCGCAAATGAAAATTGCTATTGAAGTTAAATTATTATTTGTTTGATCTTGCGTCCTCTTATTTACTTATTTTTTATGGTTATTGTCTATCATCTTACAGGTGGCCCAACTGCGAAAAGAATCTCGAAAAAATGCAAATTTAATAAGAAGTTTAGAGGCGGAAACTAGGTTAAAAGAGCAAGTCCTAAAGAGAAAACAAGAAGAAGTGTCATTACTGAGACGTGGTCATAGAGATAAACTGAGTAGTCGGGCTGCTGGGCGTTTACATGGTTAGTGATACAAACATAGTATTTAAATTGTTATGTAATTTAACACCACTCAACACGTAATGCCTCCAGATTTTGACGGAAAGTGTCTTAACTCTATGTTACTTCTGCCTACCATGCTATGTGGAGGATACGGACTGAAGCTAAAAAAAAACTTTTATGATTTCTCCGATTGTAGATAGACTTACAATAATTATATTATCCTGAGTTATTGCATCACGATTGCCTCGAAATGGAAACAGAGCAGCATTGGGTTTTGTTATATAACACATATTTAAGATATAAAATTATACATTATATGATAGTATATGTTACTACCATTGTACAATTGCTAAATTAAGAAAATAATAATAGTTAATATATATAAAACAGATCGTTCCCGCAAACGTATATTGGGTCGTGAACTTTGGTCCAAGCTCGAATGCTGGTTATCTCGCGCCTGCGCTGCGAGGGTCACCCTAGGAGAATTAGAAGCTACATTAGAACACCAGTTACGACAACGCGATCGAACTGCACTATCTACGGAACCAGATGCAGCTGCACTTAGAAACTACTTGAGAGACGCCATTGCTGATACGCAGTCACAAATTATGCAGATTGAGGTTGGTACAGTACTATTAGTAATAAGTTTGTGGGTTGATTTTTTTCACCACCAAAGCGACTCTGTATTTTACATTTATTTTATTTAACAATTAACCCCAGGAAGAAAACGAGGAAACAGAGCTCCCTCGCCTCTTACAGCTAGTGGAGGGCGAGACGGCGCGCCACGTGACGGAGCGCCTGGCGCACACTGCGCTGCAGCACGCGCACGAGGCGGCGCGCGCGCGCAGACACCTCGCCGACACGCGCGCGCAGATCTTGGAGGTGGGTATGGCTGAACTTAGCTGTAGATGGCTGCGCAGATTTGATTTTAGTATGTTTGCTTTTTACTATTTTCTTGCTGCGTGTGCAATACATTAAAGTTACTATGGGGCTAGCTATACTCGCCCATCTCCATCCAGTGACGATGTTGAGGCCATTTCAGCTCAACAGCAGTTTAGTCCTTTTAAAAAAAATGTTTAATTATTATTAATAGCACTGCGCCTGTTATAGCGCGTGAAACTTGGATCACACCTGCTTAAACAATAAAGAGCAACAATACTCTATATTCCATTAGGAAATTGACACCTCATTCACATATAACAAAATTTTATTCTATAAACATTCTATATGTTGAAAAATTAGTCTAACTAATTTTATGCGCTCAAAATGGCATATTAACATAAATATTAATACTAATCAAATTTAAGTAAAGTATGAACTACATCCACAGCTGGAAGAGAAATCAGAAAGAACGGCGAGTGCTCTCCGCGCAGCGGAAGACCAGAATTTAAATCCTTGGGGAGTCCCCGCGGCCATCGCGGCGCTACTCGCCAACGTGTCGTCTGGCACCTCCACACGATCTGTATCACCTATTGATAGGTAACGAAAATTTCAATGTTTTCTTATGTATTGTGGAGTAGGAGTTCGTGGAGCATGGAGTTATCCTAATAACTTATGAAAATGTTCCTAACGCATCTTCTGGCTGTTTACTATTATAAAGCTTCCCTATGTATAATGATATTTTGAGGATATCCTAGTAACTTCTAAAGAAATATTTATATTAAAGAGTGTTTTGCAGTATTAACGATAAATTTTAACATATTTTGTTAATTACAGTGCGTTGGTAGAAGTGCGGCCTCCTGTCATAGGACACCGCGAATCCAACACCGCGCCCGCATCGCCGCCTGATGACAATAGAAACTCGCCTTTTTATAGAAATACGTGAGAATTGTTTTATATACTTCTATTTAACAATTATTGAGCTTTTCATTATTTTCTTTTTATGTAAAAAAATCTTATTTTCTAAGACATTCATTAATTAGTGTTCTTGTATTTTATTTTAAGTGATAAAATGTAGACTTTACTCATAAAATAAAATACAAAATTTACTAACGTCGATATCCTATTTTTATCTGTTACATATTTGTAATAAAAATAAAGCCAAATTACTCGAAATAATAATGAATATATATATATTATTTCATAAACAGCGGTCGTCGCGGTTCAGTACGCTTACGTGACTTAGGAGTATATTCAAGGGACGATAGCGGAGGAACGGGGGAAGTGGATCCCATGACACAGTCTATGGTGGAGCCCACTAGCCCACGACCTGCACCTCTTAGTCGTGTGCCTAGTGCACCTGGGAGTTTACGGTTAGTATAAGATGTAATATCAATATCTTAGTTCAAATACCAGCTAACTCTATTTGCGTCAATTTTACAATATACGAGTACGTATATTGTAAAACTTGTAGATTTAGTTTTATTGGATTTTGATGAGCTGTGATGGATTTTGATATAATGTTAATTTACTATATCTATTAAAATATTTTTTTAGCAAAATGTTATATACTTACTTATATATTAAATTTAATACCATTTTCTTCTTACAGTGGTCTAACACCAATCGGGCTAGCTTCCCCCATAGCCACACGTCGAGCGCCGGAAAGCCCGCGCGCAGTACGGCGACAGCCGCCACTAGCCAAACCTGCTTCTTTGTATGTATATCCTACAAATTTATACGCTTATACCCATTTGTGGAACTGGTGATGCTTGGAAGCGATTGTTTTTATATGGTGTACTGTATTACAAATAAAACATACATTTTTTTCAAAAACGTTATTCATTTAGGTGAATTAGATAGATTATCTTTAGAACAGTAAAGAGAGATCTTCCAGTTAATCTTTAGAAATGGATTTAATTTAATGACCTTATGATGTAAATCACCGAAAATTATAGTTGGTTTGGTATACAGTTAGAATGAATGAATGTAAATTCAAAATGATAAATGGTCATATGTTTCTTTTTTTTAATCGGTGTCTGTTAGTTGGATAGAACTTGTGTGAAAAGTGTTTTCTGGAACAAAGGATATGTGCCATAAATTACGATTCTTATATCTCGTCTTGTTATTTATCTATAACCATTGTATTCCCTAAACAACCAATTGTTTTTAAACTATGCATATACTAATTAGTCATTTCTTATAGTTTTTTTTAATTCTTAGGGCGTATTTTTCGATTGTGGTTTGAAATAGTGGTTTTATAATTATTTTATGAAATTGTGTTAAATTAGTTTCTTTATTATTAAGTGACTCAACAAAATTATATTGTATGACCTACACATGACATTTGACTTGCATTGCATGCATATGTTATAGCTTCATTTTTATTAATTGTAGTCAAATGGTTTGGTTAACGATAACGTTACAAATACAAGTAGAGTATTGAATATTTTAAAAAAATATTGCACGTTTTATTATTAGTCTTATTAGTCTTGGTTTTAGTAGTAGCTATACAATCTCTTCCAAGTATTGTCATTGGCTTTTATTTATTACTTATATTGCTTTATAGTCCTATACTTTCTTAATATGGCATAATTATGTTGATTTAAAAAATATTACTATTTGTGCTACTTAATCCAAGTTAATCCCAAAAAAGTAAATGATTGAAACAAACAGTATTACACAAAATATTTTAATTATTAATAAAAATATATTCTTGTTTTCATATACACCTTTTTGTTAAAAACTTTTGATCTTTCAAAAGAAAATTTAAGTAATAAAATTATGAATAAAGTTAAATTTAAACTAAATGCTACAAATATAAAATTTCTTGGTTATTTTGATATAATGTCGTATCTTTTAAGTTATTTTATACGTAGATTTGCTTGAGTAGTTAGTTCTCCCGCGCCTCGCCTTTGCATGATAAATAAGCTTGGGTTTATGTGCAATTTTGTAGTGTGGTTTGTTTAGGTCTTTTTATTTTTTGTACAAAAAAAATGTGTAAGATAATTTACGAGGTTTCGCTTAAACTTAAATATTATACGGAATCGGAATGAACTAAATAAAACTTTCATTCGTGTAGCTCTAATGAATGTATGAAAGTTTTGTTCTATTCATTTGTCACAGCAGCAAATTAATGTTAACTAATTAAATTTTAAGTACATTAGTTTTTAAATACACAATTGTCATTACTCTTTATTTGATAGTATTTTGTCTTACACATTTTTTACTGCAAGATATAAATCTAGACTTTAGACTTTCTTAAGCATATTTATGTACCATCGCTTTGTGCTTGCAAGTATTTTTGTATAGACGGTACTTAGTGAATTGTGGTATTAAAAATTTTGTGCAGCAGGACAATAAAGCGATAGATTTTAACCAGAACCAATTTTTTTCTTTATTATTAAAAAAAACATTTATCGTTGCTTTGGTAGCAAAAAGGGTCAAGTTGCAAGATTCGGGACGATAAATAAGAAATGTGATTATTAAAATTCAAATTTTGTAATTTCTGAGTCGAACCCAAAGCGACGATATTAATATTTAATGTATTTCATTTAAATATACTTGCAAATACAAAGTAAATTATTATTGCGGAGGGCGCGGGCGTGACATGATCTGTTGCTTGCAGCCTCCTCACCGACCTCTCGATAGTGGAAGACTGATGGGGATACAAAAACTTGCAAACCCTTATGGATACGTTTGACCAAAAACTAATCGTACTAAGTTGGTTTACTTGACAGTAATTGCTTTTTGGCTGAATTTTTGTTTTTGAGTTGCGATGTTGAGTTATCATCAATAATTTTTCAATCAATTATTTTAAAAAGATTTAAGATAATTGAACTAACTGAAAAGATTTGTATATATATATATGGTATCTTTTCTCGAGAAATATGTTACTTTTTCTATTCAGTTATTAATTTAAAAGACAAACATCGTCGTGTCTAAACCTAAATGGACAAATCTTAAATTTTAGTGAAAATTTTTTACATTGATGAAGATCACACATCAACTTTCTTAGTGTAGCCATAAGAAAATAGTTTAGCATTCACTAAAATATAGTTTAGTTTAAACAGTATTTACACTAACCATGCAAATTTTAAGAAAAAAAACTGGATCATTTGTAAGATCTGCTCAAATATTTGCATGCTGGATTCCTTGTAAATAAATTCCTATTTATCTTTATGAAGGTTATTGTAATAAGCATAATACAAATATATTGGAATTGTGTATAAAATAATAAGTATGTCGTTTAAAATAATAATATATTTTCTACATAAAATATGTCTGTAACTAACCAAAGAAAAATATATACGTTATCAAATATAAATTAATACGTGCGATGTGTCCATGTTTGATTGATTTTCTTATACTTTGAAACAAAATTAACGCTCACCTATGTTTTTCATTTATAGGTTGTGTACCTATAGTTAATTGCAAGACTTCAGGTTCAATCTCTGCCGTAATAAAATTTTGCCAATATTGTTGTCTTTTTTATTAACAATCAACATGGCCATATAGAACGTTTGTCACAAATTATAAACATTAGCTTTAATGGTTCCGGCAGCTGTAGTCGAAAATCTGTATTTAGATAAGCATAATAAAATATTAGCAATACATTTGTGTTTGTTTTGCATCCTCGCATGGCCGCACTTGCATGGTATAATAGAAACACCTCAAATGCTCCACACTGCTATACTACTTTTCGATAATTTTTATTTCAAATTATTTATTTTCTTAAATTTGTATTATTGACTTAAGTATTTATTAAAAACTCCATCCAATAAAGAAAATTGTGTTTACAAATACGAATTGTAATATATGTACGAATTATTACTTACCCATTAGTTTTTACGTGCACTTTGTAGAAGGCATTTCTTTAGAAGTAGATAAATGTGTGATATTTTTTTATACTGTAAGTACCTTTTAGATTTTGTATGTGGCATTTCCTCATTTATTGCTTTAGTGTCGTTTATCCATTTTTCATATTATAATAAATCATCTGTAGCAACTTAATAGAAATAACGTGTTTATTTTATTTTGTAGATCTCATTACTTTGTTTTTAATAATAGAGCCATATTTTTTTTACATTCGCTCAAACTGCTTTACACATATTTAGTCGCCAGTGTCGTTAGTGTTAGTTACTTGTTACAATTAACATTTTTAGTATGTGTTAAAACTTATATAATTTATTATAAAATATATATGTTTATTACAGGATTAACTTATAAAATATATTAATTGTAATAGATTTTTTAACTATAACATGTCTTTATCATCACTTTATCTTTAAATATAATTTCTTCAATGCTTATTATGATCACTATTAATAAACATTTTTATTAGAGAGCCTGGTGGCGAAGGAACGCCGCCCGCGTCTCCTGGTGCAGCGCGAAGGACAAGAGATGATGATGTCTTCTTAAGATTGACTGGAGCTGCACCTGAACAAGCTCCTCAAGGAACGGTTAAAGAAATAACGCTTAAAGTAAGTTTTTTTTACAATTTAGAATATTAAAAATGTTCCCTTCCTGACTTTACACTGTGTTTTGCTACATTTCACAGCGTTCCACCGTAGGTGGTGGCGTGGGCAGTTCATGGCTACAGTGTACTCACGTGGCGGAAGGCCACGTGGGCGCGGCGCTCTCTCTCGCCCCGACCGCCCACGCGCTGTACAGTGGGGGTGTGGGTAAGGAAATTTAATCTTATCCGCATATAGTTCTAGAATATAAGCCGGCCCCAGATTGTTGATCTAAAAAGTTGTATAGCAAAAACAGTAACGATTTCTGCTCAATAGTATTTCTCTAAATGGCCAAATAACACTTTATAAGATGCTAAAATACTAATTATTTATTTGAATCAGATCGCACAGTCCGAGGCTGGGATTTAACAGCAGGTAGGGAAGCGTGGCGGGCGTGGTGCGGGGGCGGAGTGGTTGCCTTAGCAGCCTCTGAATCTTCCGCCACGGGTCAGGATTCAAGAGTAGTGCTGGCAGCAGCTGGTGCAGCGGTTAAAGTGTTTGATACTAGGACTAACGGACCTAATGCTGTTTTGTGGTGAGTTTTATTATAATGAGCAATTTTAAGCAATAAACATACCTGTCAACATGTTTTGGGTTCTATATTCATTTCCTTGCTCCAGTAACAAGACAAACCGCGACGTTGAGTTTCGGCACTCAACACCAAAAATCTTGAATAATTCACCAGTGCGTGGGGAAAAGAGTGTCTTAGTACTAGATTCTGCCTACCTTGCTGTATGGGGGATATGGCGTGAAGCTAAAATAATTCATACACAATAGATACCTATTAACATTACTACCTACCTACCTACCTATCTTGTAACATTATTTTTTAGCTATTATATTTTTGCATATTGCAGCTAATTATTAAAATAACTTTTTATTTTTTATTCATAATTTGAATGTAGGGCTTGATAATAAAAATAATATTTTAAATAAAAGATGCTTTATTGCTTGCTATATGATAATGCTCAATGAATACGCTAATGAATGCTACCGGCTCGCGGTCCGGGAACGTGCTCAAAGGCTGCGGCCGCGGTGTTCCGTTACAATATTTGGACCGAACACTGAAATTATTTTTTCTTTTAATTTTATGAATAATGTGCAATCATATAAATTAAACTTAGAGCTTGACTGGGAGTTTAATTACTTTGATAAAGATGTTTTACTTATCTTTATAAAGTATTTATACCAGTACCTGATTAATGACAATGCTTATGAGCTCTTCATGTAAGCGAATGTATTATTTTCTTAAATACTGATAAAACAACGCTATTTTCAATTTCGTTGCCCAATGAGCACATATTTAAAGTAAGCTGAAAGTCGGAAACAGTGTGGCGTAATACTAGTATTATGCCACACTAAACTACCTACCTACCACGAGATATTATATAAGATATGGAAAACCCCTAGGGGGGGTCTTATATTTTATTTCGTCATCATTTATTTCATCCAGGTCGTCAGGAGCAAACGGTCCCAACGCCGCAGTACGAGGTGGTGAAGCTGCCGTAACGGCTATCTCTTTAGCTTCCCACAATAGGCTGTACATGGCCGCCGCGGATAAACTTAGGTTGTGGGATTTGCG
>DWNA01001839.1:0-13289 GCA_018249835.1 Heliconius besckei
CAAGACGACGTGTGTAAAGTACTAACACAAGGCTAAACGCAGAACTCAACGCTGCGCACTTCGTCTTAAAAGTAAAAAGAAAATCATTCAAATATTTGGATTTAATACTTATTATTTTTATATTGGGTGTTGTAAGTTGGAGTCTAGATTAAATTTAAGACAACTTCAATGATGAAGAGTCACTCTTTTAAACACAAATATAATACTGCGAGTCTAAACAAAATATCGTAGATGATATTACAACTAAAAGATAAGCAATATTTATAAAATTAAAATATATCTAGTTAAGTTTTAACTGTTTTATATAACTAACTATTTAAAGTTTAGAACCAATAAACGTAAATGAGTAGAAAAGACAAAGTGCACAATTTTTTGTTTACTTTTGCGCTAAGAATTGTCTCAAAATCGTTACATAAACTTAGAACCGAGTTATGAAATGCTTTATTAGCACTATAATGAAAAGTTATGCAAAATTAGCCAATCTCCAGTTTATACGTACAGTATGAAACAATAAAATAACAGGCTTATCTGCTACGCTTACCGAATATATAACGAAATGCATATATATACCTAGGAATATCATAAAATAATTAAATAATACAATACACAATTCATCCATCAATCCATCAGCCTTTTAAGGTCCACTGCTGGATATAGGCCTCCCCCACTCGCTCGCCACTCAGTATACACAATTATTTTAATATTATTTGCTTCACGCGTTATCTCGTAGAGACTCTAGTATCAGGACGCTCTGTTCTCTCTCACTGCCTGAATCTGAGACAGTGCGTGTTGATTAGTGGAACTCAATGCCGCTTCTATGGACTCTATGCTACATAAATAAAAATTTGGAACAAAAATCCTTACTACATATATAATAAATAGAAATCATATTAATATAATGTGGTTTGGAATCTTCTTAAAGTACTCTAATATATTAAGTTTATTGAAAATAATTAACAAGCTGCTTTCATACACGTGCGGTTTCTACTCTCGTGTTCTCTTATTACATAGTTGAAATGCAAATATAACTTTTGATTACCTAAAATTGGTGTTCGTGTCAGCTGTTCTACATATTGCGACACGTGCTTGTGTACAAAAATATAATTATATTTCAAAATTATTTTATTATTTGCAGCTTTACATTGTATCCCTCATATGCCAAGTAATTCAGAGGAAACGCAGAGCTTAGAAGACCGCTCAGAAGTGGCGCAAGTTAACGCCGCAGTTAACCTTGCAAGCATACTTTGCTTTTGCCAGTACATCGATTTCATTTTCAGTATTAATCTATTTACATTTTAGACGATAGAACAAAACCTACTTGTAAGATTGCTTAATTTTCTACTTTAAAATATATTAGTAGCTGCCTGCAGCTTCGTTTAGGTGAACTTTAAAATCGCCTGTTCTCGTAGGAATTTCAAGAATTTTTCTATTACTTACTCCTACTCTCCCTAATGTCAAAAAGCAGCGTTGTACGCCGTGTAATTCTTGCAACGTTATCAACGCTACGTTGATACTTCAACATAACCATTTTCAGTGTATAATCAACATAATTAAATTCTATTTCAGAATTCGGCTAACACGTGTTTCAACATAATATGTGTATATCATATCACATATAAATTAGTATCGAGATCGTTTTGTTAATTAATAAGTTACATCACCCGGCGTCGGTACGTACAGCGTTACGGGCGCGCTGTGAAAATTAATTACGGAGTGCGATAGCTACGAGGCCACTGGGAACGACGTGTTTTTAACCATTCTATAATATTTTACGTAACGGGATGACGCGGACAGATGATGGGATTTTATGGAAATAACTAATTATGTGGTTTTTTTTGTTTCATACTTTGCTCCACCTCGCTTCGCTCCCACACCCTTAAGTAGACAAAGAGAACCTAGTGTCAGGTCATTCCGTTTTCAGCTTATCTGCCCGTATTCAAGACATTGAGTGACCGAACTCAACGAACTATTAGAATTTTCAAAATTTCTTTGTTAGTTTCCGGAAACGGTAGGTACATTACGGTTTGATGTCCATCCATCGATCTCCGAGTGCATTAGTCGCTTATAGAAATATTTACTTTACTGACTGACAACTTTAAATATAAATAAAGCTGCTCTTTCAATTTACGGTTTGAAAGCACTCGAGGAACACTAAACGCATATAAAACGTTTTCTGGCAGACCGCAGCGCAACAAAACGACGATCAAACAATTGCGATGAAACAATAGCTCTAATATTACATTTGGTATGTTCATAAAGATATTGTAACCAGGTTAGGCAAAAGGTACTGTTAAGACACTTCGTTTTCCATTTTTCGCTCAATTTTCAAGACGAAATGAGTAACGAGTGGCGAAACTCAACGCCGCAAAAATATTAAATATTTAATTCCTCCGAGTGGAAATCTAACTCACAACCATCGCGTTTACAATCACGCTGTGCCACTGCGCCACGACGGCCTCATCGTAACTTTAGTAGTGCCATGTTGCTACAATCCCAAAGGAAATTAGCAAAACGATTTAATAATGGTTCGTGCGGCGTCTCGTTTTCACTTTCTTCTTATATTTAGAACAAAACACTGACGTGAGCCAAATTAACTATACGAGTGTATCGACAACTTTATTACGACGCTGCTTCACCGTTTGATGTTTATGTTCAATTAAATGATGAGGCTTCACAAATAAACTAATATTATTGTACGTTTTACTTAGTGACTGACACTGACTGAAAACACAATGAGGAAACTGGACTTAGGGAGTGTAGGGGAGCACTACGAGAGAATTACTACGGACAAGGGAAAATCTGGAATTTTCACTTTACGTCTTCAAGTTCATGCCAACAAAGTTGCGGGCAATGACTAGTTAGTTGTATTGCATAAATATAAACAATTAATAATATCTACTAGTACTACAATTAACAAAATATGTAACAATAATTACTAAGAGTAGTTTAATGTTGGGTACGCACTACGCACCACCCGTCGTCTGCTGCGTCGCATTACACTACAATTGGGTCGACAACTGCTGCACGGTAACAGGACTGACTACGCTTATACCAAATTACTATATCCAGTTTGGATTTTCAGATACAACTAAAAAGAAATACATCTGACATCACTATAAACTTATAATATTCTACATATTTTGTAGAATATTTAATAGAGATTATGAATATTATTTGTCATTAGAACTATGTAAATATAGTTTAAAACTCATATTATTCGTAAATCAATTCAAAACTTTCCTAATCTGAATAAATCATTTACAAAAAATAAAGCTTTGTTTATTTTTAAGTAAAGGAACGTCGTCTTTACCTAATACGTTTCAATTTGCATAATTTTATTAAGAGTCTCCAGGCTCTCGCTACGGCGGGTTTCATGGCTTTAAGGGAAAGCTTTAGTATCGTTGACATTTTAATATATCCTAAACATATAAGTTAACGAGCCCATATTTCAAATTTACCAAATATTTAAAATGATACTACCTAAGTATGTGCTATATTTTTAAGGAGCCATCGAGGCGCATTGGAACAGTATCTTACTGTAAATGCGATGGTTGAGAGTTTGATTCTCACTCGAGAAAAAGAATGAATGAAATGAATCTCTGGAAACATAAAGTGCAGCATATATTTTCGCTATTTCTAGATGACAAAATTAAAGAAAACTTTCAATAAGCTAATAAATGCTGGCACAAATTTCTATAAATGCCATTTCACGCTCTACACAACTGTCATAACCATAACAAACTTCAAGTACACCTCATAATAATTAATCTCCGTCCGTCTCACAATTACAAAGCAATAAACAATGATCGATTGTGCGGACCTCGGAAACAGTTTAGGCGCAGGTGTCCCGACGATGACACCAATATCATTCTGATCCAAGATATTAATTGAACACTTACCTTGGCTCTCTACGGGCACTTGGTCTTATTTAGCCACAGATCGGTGGAGAACCCTTCAAGCACAAATGGAGGAGTCTTGAGTGCCTCACCTCATTATAATTAAGCAATTTTCGCAAAGTGAAAACACGAGGCGTGAATTATTTGTCATTGTCAAGTTAGTTAATGTATATTTATAAGTTACCATTAGTCTGTGTTTCGCTAACTATGTGTGTCACTCATGTTTAATTGACGCACTATCATTTTTTTGTTAGTTTGTTCTTATGCTCCGTCAGATATATAAAATAGTAGGACCATTTTAGACTGGTTTGTAAGTTTAAAATTATATAATATAATTCAATAATTTCTCCGGTATGACCTTATAGGTGACTAATATTTTTTCATATCCTCGAGACTATGTAGTTCTGCTACATATTCTATCAATAAAAATAATATTATAAAACAATCAACAATCTTTATTTAGAAAGTGTTCAACACATTTTTACTGTGAAACGTCCATTTACAAACTAGTAAGGAGGCCCGTCAACTCTCTACACCATACATGGCCACCTCACTATGTACTATGTGGTACTTACATACACCTATAACTTATATGGTCGGTTATGGGTTATTGAGTATATAATAGTGGTAGTTATAATACATAAATTACTAATATATGTTAAGTTAATTTTTTAGTTTTTCACATATTAAATATTTAACTTTCCCTTTAAATTTCTTAAATTTTTTCTGTAACATGCACATAGCAGGGTAGAAAATACAATACTAAAACTAAAATACTATTCAAATGGCAGTAAATAATGTTTTATAATAATAAGCTAAAAATTTGTATTTGGTTATGTAAGTATTTCAGTAACTGAGCCGATCAATCAAACTGTCGTATAGGGCCTATAGAATATTTTCTTTCATTATTTCACATGTGAAGGCAATTTCAATACTCTTTCGATAGACTCAAGTGAGGATGAAAAAAGCTCAATTGCTTTAAATCATTACATACCTTTTATATAAAAAATATAACAATATAAAAGGCAAGATATACGAGTTGTTTTTAAGAAAATATTTATCACCAAATACGTATTACTTAAAATACATTGTTTGTATTAAAAAAAATCAGTGGAATATCCATACTTCAGGGAATTCCCCAATAATGTTTTATACATAAAACCTAAAATAATGTACTAAGTGTATAGTACCGACTACATACAATATTATAAGTATACACAATAAATACAGAAAAGCAAGATTTCAAAGAGATGTAATCTATATTCTTTAATATCCGGCCGCAGACACTGCAAGCGGCAAAGGAAGCAGACTCAAATATAAATATTAAAGATCTTTAAACGGTGTGTTTTTTTATTATTTATTACGTTTTAATATAACGTGGAAAGACATTTTGATTCCCAATGTTATTCTTAAAACATATTTATATGTTTTATTCAAGCTTTCGCGGAATAAATGTTCACAGCGATATCTACACGAATGCTGAAACATTTTCAATCTATATTAACATATAAATACACCATGTTAAGGTCACCGAACATTGGAAATATGAATTACCTACAAAGGACGATCACATTTTATAACACTTAGACAAGACACTTAGACAAGCACTTAGACAAGAGTACACAGTATATGTATTACTAGGTAATATATTTATATTTCTTTAAGACTAATACTAAATTAGAGTAACTGGAAAAAAGCACTACCATCCAATATAATTAAATAAAATTAACTACTAGTCTAAAATCACTATTTCAGTACGTTTTCTCCATTAGCCCTTGCCTCGCCTTAACGTTTTTTTTTTCAGATTCTGATTTTACTAGTTCACTGTGACATTGATTATAGTGCTTTTCTTTTTCTTTATAAAAACTGTTACGAAGACTGGTTGAGAAAAGAGATCACTTAAGATGAATCATCAACTCTCACATATACAACTATCATATGTTCGAAATTGATTTACGTCAATATTAAGGTAAATAAACCAACACTAATAAAATAATATATCAATACAAACGCAAACGGTTACATAAGGAAAACAAAATTTTCGCCAAAGTCAAAACGACAGATAAATATTACTGAATTTCAATAATTTTAAGTTATTTTTAAGTACAAATGAATTGATAGAACTGCCCTATAAGGTTTCATTTACATCGGAAATACAAGTGTGCTAACGTAGAATGAACCTGTAGTATATTTAAATTCAATTATAAGATTTAGTGATCGTTCATATTAACAAGGGTCAAAACGTATGTTGATTAAACTTTATTTTCAATGTTCAATTTATATAAAACTAGTGGGCCCGGACGCGGCTACGCCCGCGAAAATATAAGCCTAAATAATTAAAATAAGTTAAAAAATAATAATAAGTGGAGATTTATTATTAGAAAAATATCTGAGTAACCGAAATGAACAAACAAAAGAAGTAAAAGTAACTAAAGGAAATTCTTTGCCGGAAAAAGTTTGCCGTGCGCGCGTAGTAAACATTTTTCTATATTAAATAATTATTAATTTTTGCGAAGAATATTAAATAAAATCCCAAATGATTAAAATTACGATATTTTAAGTGTATAACATCGGTATAGATAACCGAACTGAGATAAATTAATTATAAGCAGCAAATAATTACATAAGAAATAATAGTGATTCGTAAATATATAAAAATTTACAAAATCATCTGCCCGTTCGCGTCGGTCATACTATGCCGCCCGAAGGCTAGGTCATTTCGAAGCAGTGACATCTCCTTAATTATTTATTAAAATGTTATACAGTAAACTATAATCTCCATCTAGATGAAATGCTAAAAGTGATTATTATATTTGTTTTCATAAGGAAAATTCTAATTTTTGTTAATGTATACAAATCTATATCGGCGCGCGCCATGTATGCATTAAGCAAACTCATTTTGGGTGACGTTTTCTTAAAACAACAAACTCTGCAAGCCGTTGCTTAGCAACGCATAGCAAAGATTGTTATTAACATGGCGGAATAAATTGCATGTTTAATTAATTATTTTAATATATTGGTATATATCGAAAATATTACAAATATGACAAAAGAAAAGTATCCTATGTTCATCCCGAGACCCTCATGATATTATGAGTATTATGAGTATTTGATACCCCCTATATGAGTATTTTATCACAATTAAATTAGCGGTTTGGCCCTGATTGCGTAAAAGACAGACAGACAGACAGAGTTACTTTCGAATTTATAATATAGGTATGGATTGGTAACAACTAACCAAATATATTTCTCGAGAATTGTAAACGAGTAGCATGATGTAACTGTGAATCTCACCAAATTTGGAAGGGCATTGACGTTAAACGTTAAATATTATTCGCACATACTTTCATACTTAGAAGTATTTTTTTAATATAAAATAAAATCTAATAATGTATATATAAAAGTAAACGACGAAAGCAATTCTGAGACATTTTATTAAAAATCTTCGGTAGCCACAATCTCGACATCGTTTCAACAATCCTTATGTTGGCTTATCATTCGTTACGGTAAGAGGTAAATGCAAGACTTTTAAATTTATGCAAAAATAATGATCCTAGACCATTTTTAATATTTATGCATAGTATAATATTACTTTTAAAAGCAAAAATATAGGACAGGGTTTGACAGTTAACGCAATGATTGCGGGTTCGATCCTCACTCGCGGGAATTTGTTTCAATTGTTTACATTTCCTCACTCTATTGGACAACCAACGGTGTAGTTTCGGTACTCCACGGGCGATCTTTCTGTCTCTTGTTTGAATTTTTTTGCAGAAAATGGGAAAAGGAGTATCGTAAGACTAGGTTCCCGTTTACACCCTGCTTGTTATGCGTGAAAAAGCGTGAAGCTGCTTCTTTTAAACATAATATAGACGTAATCGGCAAATCATCCGAAAACACACTATACTTTCACACTTTTGCGAAATTATGATAATAGTACTACTATGAAATTCAATAATGAACACTTGTTCGTGTGAATCACAAAAAAAACGTTCGTTTTTATGCTAACAAATTAAGAAGCGACCATTAATTTCCATTCCATTCCAAGCCACCAAAAAATTAAACTACGCTTAACTCTTACCGTTTATCACGTTTCGGTCATTTATATCAAAGAATTCTTACTGAAACACTAAGAAAAAGCGCCTACTTATTATGCTAAAGGTATAATGAGATGGTAATAAGAAACTTTTTTTCTCAATACTTATTCATAACTTTTCTTTTTTAGAAATCGTAATGTTGAATTAGTGAGTTATCATCTATTTAGCTGCAAAATTAAATATTTTAATTATTATTTATATTACTTTTAGTAAAAAGAAATATAGATATTATATTTCTTTCCCGAAATATCTGTATGAAGAATCACTCAGATATTTTGGGAGGTATTACAAAAGTTCAAGTCGTCATACAATAGTTAAGTCTATTATGTATATGATAAATGAATCAAAGTGCAGGCATTGTCGAAAGTATCGTCACAAAATATTACTTTTAACTTATTTCGATTAACAATTACATAAGCTACATATTATATTAATAAACACTATATATTTCACTAGATATTGTACAACAATGAAATATAACTATATGATAATGCACAATAAATATAGAGTAAAAAATGTAAATAAGAGTTAAAAAATCAATAGAAAATCGTTCATCCCGCATGAACGATTTTCTACGAAAAAGCATATAATGTACTTTAAATGCATGATATATAATATAATTATAGACAGATAATAAATAGGTAAATAGGTCAATTTAATATAGGATATATTTTTTTTAAAATAGGTATTTCTTACTAGATACAATAAGTAGCCCTGTAGTAAGTTATATAAATTACATAAAACATATTTTTTATTTACTAGTATATTATAAGCACATTCAAATCATTTGTACACCAACTGATATCCTTACGGCTTCTGATATTTAAATATGGTAAGGGTTGTTTGATATACATTACCTTTTCACTACTTACACACTCTTTTTCAATATTCATTAATTTATAAAATATAAATCATGTTGGCGTAATAGAGTTTTAAATAAATAAATAATACATTTTAAAAAATCACATTGTCATAGACATCACAATAAAGACTTTTAAAGATGAAAATTCTGATTAGCAGGACAAAAATACATTTGACACACTAGCTTAAAGCATTTACGAAGCATATAAAATTGATTCCTCAGATTTTAGCCAAGAGCCTGGGTGAATGGAAAGAATACTTTATTAAATATGACAGTTAAAATTTACTATAGAAATGATTAATATATAATTTAATGTTCATGCAAAATTAAAGTTTTTTTCAGCTTCACACTGTTTCCTACAAATAGCAGAGTAGGTAGCATTCTGGACTCAAGCCATTCTTTGGTTTTGAGTAATGGAAATTAACACCACACATTATCTTCATCACGTGAGTGGGAAAAATGTAATTGAAATTTCATTTATTCCCACAAGTGGGAATCAAACCTACAATATTCGTTTTTACAGTCAGATACTACTGCCCACAGTGTTAAAATGAAGACTGCTATGTATAAGTATATTCAAATGAATATTCTTATATATAGCAGTCTACTATATACCAAATGTTAAAGAAGTAATATAAAACATAAGATGACTCATTTCCAATTATTATTTTATGATAAACTACACAGAATACATATCAGATAATAAATTATGTAAATTAAGTAATGATTTAGCTTCAGCATTCTCAACATTATTAAATTTCTTATTTGAAAAAGTAACATATGTAAGACCGATTTTTTAAAACTAGTAAAAATACAGTACCATACCTGCACAGGGTTGTCAGAGGGAACCTAATATTAAGACAGCCCGTTCCCTACATTCTGCCAAATGAAAACTAATTTTTCTGCATATATCTATACATTTAGTGACAAAAAGAACTTAGTGGTAAGACACGCCATTCCCCATTTATTGACAATTTTTCATAAAATGGCTTAGTTTAGTTTGTTACCTGAGGAAAAAATTAAATCCCATAATTGTCACATTTCAAGTCAGACATAATGCCACTGCAGCACAACAGCTTCATCTATTATAATACATGATACATAATAAAACTTTTTAATACTTTTCTTCATGCAATTGATAACAGCCAATAAATTTTAATCATACACAGAATGATGTGAATCACATTGCATTCAATAAAGTTGGACAAAGCTTACACCCACTTATTTGTGTTGCCAAATGTATGATAATAAAAAATATATTTTCCAAGTAGGTAAAATGATTGTTGATATTGAAAAATTGCATTATAGTTATGTTTTTAGAAGGCAATGGTTGTGGGTTCAGAACCACTCAGGAAAATAAATTACTTTCAATTCCTTGCTGTGACAAAGAATGGGCAGTATTGAGTTACATTCCTATGACACAAAACATATGGTGTACAGTAGAGCAAGGAGTGTCTTAACACTAAGTTCTTTCTGCCCTCCCTACTATGTGCCTAATAGAACATGAAACAAAAATAAATAGTTGTTTTTTAAGTATTCTATTAATAATGTACATAAACAAAATTCTACTTAAAAATTTGTAATCTTCAAATGATCTAATATTACATATAATTTATAACTAATTATAATATAAAGTAAAGTAACAATTGAAGGTTTAGTAATATTACAAAAAATATATATTGCTACATATCTGTTAACGAAATGCAAGTGTGCCATATTACCTACTTTACAAATAAACTACAATTATCTTCAATAAAATCATTAATTTGTATTATACAATGATAACTTTGATTTTATATTATAAAAAATATATATTACTTTAATTTTTTTCTTATAAGGATTTTATATATAATTTAAATAAAAAGAATAATATAATGCTTGATAATTTAAAAATAGCATTTGTAATATAGATTACTACACTATATTTATAAATCCTTTCCCTACTCCCTCATTATGGTCAGACCACTGAACTGATGAAATGTTTCTATAGGCTTCTTTCATCTTAATAACTTGTTTGATTTTTTTATACTCTCCAATTGTTTGTTTATTATTTAAAACCACATATGTTGTCCGTAAACAAACTAAATGAAAAGAAAGTTGATAATACAATTAAATTTTATTTTAATGTAGTTTTATATTACCATCCTCAAGTTGGCTAATAAATAGAAACTGCACCCTATATTTTTAATATAATTATATTAAAAATAGTGTAAAATAACTATAATTTTCCAAATTATTTCTATATTTCATAAGCCTTATTGTAGTTTCAAGTGGATAATAGATTTGATAGTTAAATTTGATGCTAATGCTGCATGCAACAATGAGAGCACTATAAGCTTATTTTAGCAATTAAATAATAAATATTATTTTATAATTTAAAGTTTAATATTATAATATATTACACAATAAGCAAAATTGTTTTTTGTCAATATTCATCATTAATATTGACATGATTATTCAAATGTGAGTATATCAACTAATTATGTAATAATTAGCTAATTAGAATTTGTAATGTTTATATTTTTAAATGTTTATATGTACTACACTGTATGATTCTGTATTTTTTATTAGTATTTAACTAATGTTGCCTAGAAAGTAATGTTGCCTATTCATATAATTAATATACAAGAATAAGCTCTTAATGTTTATTAGTTTTACGAAATACCTTTAAAAATTAATAAATAATTTGTATAAGGAACAACCAGGCTTTTAGTGATAACTGAGGAATCCCAATAAGTAATAGCTTATGGCACATACCTTAAACATAGGGCGCGGGTGCCTCGGCTGCGACGGCGCCGCGGCGGTGGTGGCCGGGGCCGGCGCCGTCGTCACGTGGTCCGCCGGCAGAGCCTCCGGCACCGTCTGGAGCGTTGGCCGCATAGTAGTCGACATCTTCCCAACAGTTTACGATACACCTCGATACACGGCCCGCGCCGCTCGCATCCTCCGAGCCCCTGTCCGACTGGCGCTGGATCACTCGGAACCTACACTGCTACGCCCAGCTAGCCGCATTTTCGATCGTCCAAATATCAAATTTACCACACAATCGATAAAACAAATACCTATTTCACTTTCACGTATATGCTAACGATCGTCGAGATGGAAAACGGAAATAGACACGCAAAAAACTATTAGAAAGCTCAGTATCTTCTCCTGTCACATAAACACTACGAAAGAATTCAGAGTTTCGGGTATACAATGACGTATCAATCGATTTCTATAACGCGAACCGCCCATATAAACTTTACCAAAGCGTATAATGATGAAAGAATAGTATATTTAATAATAAATTTACTAAAGATATTCACTTAACTCCGCTAAAAGTCCGTATATTCTTGAATTCAGTCTCAAGATGGCGGATTTTACCTACTCCTCGTAAATGGGCACAAGGCTGACACGAAAACATCAACCGGCTCTCTATTTGTCTCATTCTTTTGTAACCGCGGGGACTGAGATAGCTGTATGTGAACGACTTCAACTGAATTATAAAATACGTCGGGATACGTCATACCAAACCTGCCAATGAAGCATGCGCAAAACTAACGAGAGCCTGTTAAATTGAACGCACCTACAACGTTTTGTTTGTACGTCTTATATAAATATTATACTGGATTGAATATTTTTACAGTAAAGTAATTTAATTGAAAATTATGTACTTATAATTCTATAAGCGTTTGAGAGATAATGTTCAAGATTGTTATATAACAGATGATATACAATGTATTATAGCCATGTCACATTAAACGAGCGTGTTCAAATTATGTAAATTGATTGATAGTTGTTTTTTTTTTTATAAATATGCTTCATTCATTCATTTGAAAATTATGTTTAATCGCGTGAA
This sequence comes from Heliconius besckei, assembly GCA_018249835.1. NCBI lineage: Eukaryota > Metazoa > Arthropoda > Insecta > Lepidoptera > Nymphalidae > Heliconius > Heliconius besckei. Next base: position 12,694 of record DWNA01001839.1, read on the forward strand.
AAAAAATCTATCTATTTTTATCATAATTTAGAATAAGTTAAATATTTTTTTATATAAAATGTTTATTTGGGATATTTTCAAATTATAGTTAATAATTTATAAGTAAGAAAATATTTTTGATGTGGCAATATTCCAAAACGCCATTTAATAAAAATGGCTACCTTGTTGTTGGCGACTGTTGGGCGCTTGTTTAGAAATTAATGTTTGTTTCTTTTTATGATAATGAGTTTGGTTAGTTATCAGTGTCGAGTTTTACATAGTTTCATATATAATTAAAATAGTTGGTGAGTGTCAATATTATTTATACGTAAATACACACAAATCCATCGGTAACGTAATAACGTTGTTCACCACAACGTGAGCTTTTTTCACCCTAATACGAAATCGTGTTATTTATCAAAATGTAAAACAGACGGCACAAAATGTATAATGTAATACAGTGCTCTTTAAAATAACATGTTGATTTCTTTGAGACAGAATGAAAGCGCATGTTTGGTGACCTTAGCGCTACAGTACAGTTAAAGAACAATAAAAGGTCTTTAGGCTACGTAGTGCCACGATATATTTCTGGTAGTTCTGATGTTTTTTTCTTAAAG
>DWNA01001840.1:0-13288 GCA_018249835.1 Heliconius besckei
GTCTCTTTGGCAGGATGTTAATTTGAAATTTACGTGGGAATTTATTAATAGGTCGGCCGTGTATCCGATTAGATAACAAACTAGTTCATTACTCGCGTTGGATAAAGGTTCGTACGTGAATCGAGTACTATTCGGCGTTGGTGCCTTTGTTTTAGGGTCGAAATCGTAGTTTAAGTTTGTCCAGGATCCCCGCAACGTAGGCATGATGAGGCAGTAGCAAACAATACAGGGCATCGCTCGGGGGCGGGTTTGACGCGCAGTTGAGGAATGATCAACCGTGTGGAAATGACGACTTAATGGATTATACATGTCGGCCGACATCGAGATAAGTGTCACCCGCGTATCGGCCCTGTCGCCGGAGATTAGAAACCAAAATTACAAAAATTAATAACATAATGAAAATCTACTACGGAATCGTTTTACGCTTGATGAACTCACGCGATAGTACAAAATAAGAAATGACTCATTACTTATCTGTTATTGCATAGTTTATCTATGTAACGTAGTTTTATTGAAAATATATTAGACACTAATTGTCACACTGTGACTCACATTGTACGAATCATATTTTACTGTATTTAATATTAAAAAGAATATTAATTAATTAGGCGACCTAATTAGGATCATCAAATATCTGTCAAAGCATGACCTTCAATTTCGTAAACTAAATTTAACTTAGTGTTTTACTTATACTTTTGTATTTTTTACAATACTAAGTTAATTGATATTCATATAAAAGTTCAATAAATTGCTTTAATAAAGTACAAATCTACAACAAAGTAGTAAAAGTAATATACAGGTAAGTAAGTGTGATAATTTTCCGCATCGTACGAAACAATAAGTCTTTGTTGAAACGCTGAGAATTCGTGTATGAATCAAGAAGGCAAGTGACCCACATCACACGGGCCCACGCGCTCTCCTACCTTACGGACAGTTGCGTGACGACTTGGAGCATCGTAAATTGAATACAGACACTCTATAACGAGCTATGGATAACAGCCATCTAACATACGTTAAACAGCCTACAATAACCCACGATTTACCGGCAATCTATTCTTTTATAAAATACAAGCAACGCCTATCCACTTACGACAAAAAGTCAAAAGATCACCCGCTGGTCTTTTGTGGTGTCACAACTTGGTCGAAAAAACGATTCAGGGCTCCCCGTGATATATGGACTCAAGCTGTACCTCAATTCCAGTTATACCGTCTGCTATATATGCTTAACAGGAACGATAATTTAAAATCTTTTGCAAGCCCTTAAATAACATTAATCATGTAAGTACAAGTATACTTATTATTCATTCATATTGCAGCTACTAGCCTTATATTATAAAAAAAAATACAACAGACAAGAAGTTAAGCATTGCATTTATTCATTATACATATATCTACCTATATAAAGAGACAAAAATAATTAAATTATAAATATACCAATATATAATTAAATAATATTTATTAAAAAAGAACAGATTGTAGTACATGTTGTTAAAGTTAAATTTGAGATTATTTGATATATGAATCAAGCATGCGAAATGTAATTTGATATAAATCCGAGTGGCAATTAGTTTAATAAAATGTTTTCAGCAAATTGGTACCTTCCCAAAGCATACTGTTTAGATGTTTAATTTGATTACGGGTTACAAGTAGAGCGATGAGAAATTATATTAAAACCGTTTAAGTTAAATAAAGGGCGATGCAGATTCTCAGAAAGTGCAATTATTTTTTTACGCAACTAACAAAATGTTTGATAGTTCATTTTATTGGATATAAAATATTATTTATGTATAAGTAAATCTATATACACTTATATCTCAATTGATTCTCGCGTGTTAGTCATGATGATGATAGTACTCAGTAGTACATTTCATTAATATAATCTAATATTGTTTTATTTAATTAAAACAACAGCATCTAATGTTAAAACATTCGCAATATTATATAGACGAGCTACTTTTAAGAATACAAGCGGCGACCTCGGCAATGGTCTAGCGCACTACCTGGGCAGCTGTCTCAAACCCCCACCCAGCATTGTGAGCTTACCCCGCAACCATTCTTGTCCCGCTCACACCTAGGCATCAAACGTATTGAGCGTCATAAAAAGCGGTTTCATTTACTAGTGTAGCGTGTATTTGTGTAAATGTGTGGGTCCAATGTACTTTTATGTTACGAAGCTTCGTAAAGTAGTAGAGCTAAAGGTAAAGCTCTAAAGGCGGCGGTTAGAACGTTTCAGCCCCGGGCGTCGATTTACCTGTTGGAACGCGTGAACCGGCACGGCCTTGTGCGCGAGCGCAGCGCAGGTTTGACTCTGAGTTAGTTCCACCCCAGACTCCGGCGCGAGCGAACGTGTTACGATACTCGCGTCGAGTTGCAAACACGATCTTGTGCAATTAATGCTTACGCGGAATAAGAGTTGAGTGGCCGACTAAACGCGTGCGCTCTTTAAGATTTACTTAGGCGATAATGCTATTAAGTGCAAATATAGTGTTCAATTATAAATAAAACTATGCAAAAGTTATAGTGAAGTTAAGTGAAAGGAGAACGATGTGTTCTATGTGGCTTACGAGCGCTTTATTAGCGCTTAGCACTGTTCTACCAGTGTGGAGCGCGTCTTTGTCGGCAACGACGGGAACGCGATATCAAGCTCCCGATGAATGCCGTTGGAATAATGAAGATGAAGAATCTGGAGTCACGTTACTGTGTCGATTGAGGACTATAAATAGTGAATTAGAAAATACAAATTTTAGTGCTATTCAACCACATCTTACTGTGCGACTACGACTCGAATGTAGCGATGCTCTTTTCTTTCAAAGCTCTCTTGCCCCGGGAAGTTTTCGCCAACTTATAGAATTGAGAGAACTTACAATTGAATATTGCAAAATTGGAAATCTGTCAGATGGTGCTTTTACAGGTCTCCGAGAACTTAGGAACTTGACTATACGAACTCATAACACCGATTGGTCTACAATGTCATTAGAAGTTACGCCTACTGCGTTTTCAAGGGATGTGCAAAATCTTGAACGTCTTGATCTTAGTGAAAATAATATGTTATCTTTTCCTGAAGGAGCTCTATGTTCCTTAAGAAATTTGGTATATCTAAATATGACAGGCAATAGAATGAGAGATGTTACTCATTTTCAATTTTCATCAGCTCATCGACATCCGACAGAAAAATGTGGTGATAATTTATTAATTTTGGATTTATCTAGAAATCTCATCGACACTATACCGCCAGGCCTCCTCTCAGGGTTAAGACGGTTACAAAAGTTATACTTACAAGAAAATGGATTGAATTCAGTAGCCGATAGAGCCTTAGAGGGTCTCATATCATTGACAACCGTTAGATTCTCTGATAATCAACTAACAAGCTTACCACCTGAACTGTTTAGTGATACTAAAGAGTTAAAGGAAATATATTTTAATAACAATACAATTACTGTTTTAGCTCCGGGTTTATTTAGTGATTTAGTGCAATTACTTGTATTGGACTTATCTTACAATGAATTGACATCTGATTGGATTAATACGTCTACATTTTATGGACTAAAACGACTCATGTTTTTAGATTTCTCTCACAATAGAGTTTCTAAGCTTGAAATAGCATTGTTTAGAGACTTAAATAGTTTGCAAATCTTAAAAATGCAAGATAATTATATTGAACACATACCAGAAAACGTTTTTAGTACTCTTGGAAATTTACACACTTTGATATTATCTAATAATAGACTTACAAATATTGAAAGCTTTGCCTTTATTGGACTCCCAGGTTTATCTGTTTTATCCATTGACAGTAATCTTATCTCAAAAATACATCCGCATGCTTTACGTAATTGCACTTCATTACAAGATCTACATTTAAATGGGAATAGATTAGATGAGGTACCTATAGCCTTGAGAGAAATACCACAGTTAAAATCTCTCGATTTGGGAGAGAATCTGTTAGTCAGCATTGAAAATGCTTCTTTTATGGCAATGCAACAGATGTACGGTTTGAGATTAACAGAAAATAATATTGGAAATATTAGCAAAGGCGTTTTTGATAAGATGAAATCTTTAAAAATTTTAAATTTATCAAGAAATAAGATTCATAAAATTGAAGCTGGTGCCTTTGACGGAAATATAAATTTACAAGCAATACGATTGGACGGTAATTACTTGGGCGATATTGATGGACTTTTTGCCAAGTTACCAAATTTAGTATGGCTAAACATTTCCGATAATCGTTTAAAATTGTTCGATTACGCTATGATTCCGACTGGATTGCAATGGCTGGACATTCACGCTAACAGAATTGCTGAACTTGGGAATTACTTTGAAATTGAATCGCAGTTATCGCTTAGCACTTTCGACGCTAGCTCTAATAGGTTAACTGAAATAACGGGAAGCGCTATACCAAATTCCGTGGAAATGTTATATTTGAATGATAATTTAATATCAAAAGTACAATCTTATACTTTTTTTAAAAAACCGAATCTAACAAGAGTTGACCTGTATGGTAATAAGATAACTAGCCTAGACCCCAACTCTCTAAGAATATCCGCCGTTCCGCAAGACAAATCAGTGCCTGAGTTTTTCATAGGGGGTAATCCTTTAGAATGCGATTGTACAATGGAATGGTTGCAAAAAATAAATACTGGAAATCGAGCTAGAACCCAACCTAAGCTAATGGACTTGGATAGTATATATTGCAAATTACTTTACAATCGAGGCAACGCTTATGTGCCCTTGGTAGAAGCCGCATCCCATCAGTTTTTGTGCAAATACGAGTTTCATTGTTTTGCACTTTGTCACTGTTGTGATTTCGACGCATGCGATTGTAAAATGACATGCCCGAATAATTGTACTTGTTACCATGACCAATCTTGGTCGGCGAATGTCGTAGAGTGCTCTAACGCTGGATATGTTAATACATTACCCGAAAGAATACCTATGGAAGCTACTCAGTTATATTTAGACGGTAATGACATAAAAATGCTTCCAAGTCACGCCTTTATTGGAAGAAAAAGATTAAAAATATTATATTTAAACTCATCGAACATAGAAACCATTCATAACAGGACATTTAATGGTTTAAAAGAGTTAGAAGTGTTGCATCTTGACCATAACAATTTAATAACAATAGAAGGACAGGAATTTAACGGTTTGGACAATCTACGTGAATTATATGTAAATAATAACAAAATAAAAACAATCGGAAAGGAAATGTTTAATCATATGCCAAGGTTAAAAATATTACATCTTGATCACAACGCGTTAGTAACATTATCAATATGGCAAATCAATCCAGCTGTAACTGCAATTACTTTATCATATAATCCTTGGTCATGTGATTGTGAATTCACTGAAATGTTTCGAGAATGGACAAAGCGTGTGAACACAGTGACGGACGCATCTTCTATAAAATGTGTATATTCTAAAAACAACGCAACCGACGTAGCAATTTACAATGAAAGTATGTTTGAAGACTCCAGATATGGCTTTAAAATAATTGAAGAAAACGGTACAATATGTACCGGATTACCAAGTATAAATAACAGTATAAACGGAAATTTGACCTCTACAAAAACTGTTATTAACGACGAAGAAACTAATTACGTTTTTGTTATTATTGTCACACTCATTGCATTCATTGTATTGGTTTTTATACCAATAATAATGTGCAAATATGGCCATGACATAAGAGTGCGAATTTATGCTTGGTGCGGCGTTAAGTTGTGTTCTAAAGAAGATGAAGACCATGATGAGCGTGAAAAGCTATATGACGTCTTCGTAAGTTATAGCTCCAAAGACGAGCAATGGGTCACCGACGCACTAGCACCCGTTCTGGAAGACGCGAATCCTCCATACAAACTTTATTTACACTATCGTGATCTTCCTGTTGGTGGATACGTAACCGATAACATAACAAAAGCAATGGAATCTTCACGTCGTACAATAATGGTGCTTAGTGAGAACTTCATCAAGTCTGAGTGGTCAGGGTTTGAATTACAAGTGTTAAGAGACAGACGTAAGAAATTAATAGTGATATTACTAGGTGAAGTGCCTCAAAAAGAACTAAACCCGGAAGTAAAATTGTACTTAAAAGCAAATAAATATTTGTGTTCTAGTGATAAACTTTTCTGGGAAAAACTTAAATATGCTCTGCCTAAGGTTTACGAAAAACCGAGAAATCGTGGAATGCCAAGTCCCAGGGCGGATGCTGTCCCAATGCACAGAAATCACCACCCTAGAAGTCACTTAGGGGCTCTACCGCCACCGCCAGTTCACGGAGCTCACCCTGTATTACCACCCCATCCATCGTTAGGGTCCCATCAAATTCCACCCCGGGGTTCACCTCGAAACCTTTCTGTTCATGTTTAATGTGAAATTTTACCAAGGTGCAGAGACTTTTAGTGAATGTGATGGCTAGTCGGTTATAGTAGGTATTGTATATATTATAATATTCGTTTTAGACTAAGTCTGTAAATTGTAAAATTTATAAATACTAAGCATTTGTCACTTATATTTTAGAAATAATGATAAAATAAACGTCAACTTTGTATTGTATTTGTATATTGTGTTGATCTTTACGAGCTGTGCTTGTAGGGCAAATCATTTATTAAAAATAAGTTAACTTGAAATGGCATTTTTGCCAATATCTGTGATACTTTAGTACTTAGTTAGTTAGAAACATTAGGTTAAAATGTATATTTTGTAATTTAGTCACAAAAAATTAACGTATTTATTGTAAAAATTCAAAAAAGGACTGTGTCAAAAAGTGATAATGAGAATAAATAAGATTTTTAAACATATTATTTCTTTTATTTTTCATTTTAAAAAGAGCTTAAATAATAAATTATTCAATTGTAGATTTTAATAACATATTTTATGGAACGTAAACCAGTTATAATATATTTGTAATATTAAAACACCCATTTATATAGTCAAATGTTGGTTACTATTTTTTTTGTATGAAATCCAAAATAGATGGTACAAATAATATTTAAAATTGATAATATAAAACTAAAGTCTTTATTTTTTAAAATAAATATTTTTTATAATAAAAATAGCATCAAAGTAATGATTGAGGATTATTAAACTTTGGGCTCTTATATAAACAAAAAAAGATAAATGTTTTAGGTTTAAAAATAATAGCTTAAACTTATAATTTGTAATTAAATAAAATTAGCATTTATATAAGCATAAATACTAATTAATCTAGAATTATTTTAGATCTCAAATAGTCATATAACAGAGAAAAAAGAATAAATAATATTTATTTTAGTACAATAAATTTAACCTGAGTTGTTTTAATTAATTAGAGACCTTATATTTTATTTATACAAATTATTCATATTAAATATAAAATACTATGCTTAAATCTAATTAATAAGAAAGATTAACGTTTACGGTTATATAAAGTAAGCATTCTAATTTTGAACTAATCATATAGGCTATATTAACAAAAACATTGCTAGAAACAACAAAAAATGTAAAACATTACCAACGCTAAATAAAGCACGTCCAATTCTCGCTAGTATCCGGTAAAAAATTATCTAGTTAAATAATGGCAACGGCGTAACTATCGAGTTGAGTCGAGAGCCATTTAAAAGAGCGGCTCCCATAGGCGAGCATATTGCATATCAGGTTTTTTATGCTGTAAGGACTCGGCCGTCGACCGAACCTTCAATCTAAGTTAACGAGCGCCCGCAGCCTAAGTATGTGTGAAACAAGTGGATGCGAACAAAAGCTTTGTGCGGTTTCTATTTATTGAAATTGGAAGTGATACGATGTTTATAACTATAAAGAGAAAATCCAATAAGCCTTGTTAGAGATTAATGGTTAACTTAAATGGATAATACAAGCACTTCTAAGATTATTTTCCTATTAGCAATATGAAATATTTTATATTTTATAGTGAATAATATAATATACTTTTATAATCCACAAAACATTTTCCATCTTTCTTGATTACTTATGATTGTTTTAATTTGTTTAATAATGAACTTTGCTATTTACAATAACAAGATTTATTATATTGGTATAGATTATTAATATTTCCTAAGGATTGTATACATATTTATTATTTTTGCACAATATATTATTTATAGGTACAATTTACAATTTTTGGAGCTACTATCAATTTTGTATATAATACTAATATAATAAAATGGAAGAGTTTGTCTGTTTGTTTGAGCTTTATCATTAAAAAAAGTAGCGGTTTAGACCGCTTATTGTTTAGTAATGATCTTGAACAGGTTTGACTAAATGATATTAAAATGGCTAATGTAAACAGATAAGATAATTTTAATCTAAGATAATTTTCAAAGCAATAATTTTTAGTGTATTTTACAAAATTGATTCATATCAAAATAAAATACTTTAAATTTAACCTACAATCGACAAATGATCAAGTATAAGAGGAAATTAACAATCCAATTTATTTTTTAATTAGGACATACATACATATTTCATATATTGCAAGGGATGCGTCGAGATACACTCTAACAAATTAAAAAAATAATAAAACATTACTGAATTTCAATGGCTAAAACCCACTAAGAAGCATATAGCAAATAAAATCAAATAAGCCGAAAAAATATCTGCATTAGCCATCGAGTGAAAATTAATCCATACTCAAGAAGGAAAAAAATCCTTTCCAAATTTTCCAGGAATTCAAAAGCAAAAATTTAATAAGCAATTTAAAGATAAAAATCAGTACTGTCAGTCAAATTCAGAAACATTTTAAATGGATTTTCATGAAGGCGCCTAAAGTAGTTGTCAGCACAAGTAAAACATGTAAATGCACCTAAATTGATTTTTCGACAGCTTGATTACAAAAATAATGTGCGTTAATACCCAAAACAAACTTAAAACGAACTTTACAATCGTATTGAAATCTTTTCTTATTTTAAGTAAGTTGAAGTTAAGTAATATTGATGCAAACGGATATAGCGAATTTGTTTTATAATATTTACAGAGTTAATGAAACACGCAGAGGATATACGAAAGATTTTTAAACAAAATATTTAATTTACATATATGATTGATAAAAATAAAAATAAATAATGATTATTGTTATATATAAGACAAGAAAATTTTAGAATATCAAGGTGCGTCGATAGAGCAAAAAATTGCTATAAATTTTAGTTTTTTTTTTAATATCATCCTCTACACTACTACCTCTACTACAAATATATTTATTAATTATTTTACTATATAATATTAGACTTTATAGGTCGTATATTTAATAAAATAAAACATATTTTAATGGTCTTTTTATAAAAAACCATTAAAATATAAAAACTCTATCTACAAATTCAAAGAATTGGAAAATATAAATACATATATAGGTGCATATCAACCTCCAAAATAAGAGTAATTTTAGGTCTATTTTAGCATAGCTAAAAGAAAATACATCGCTTTAATAATATTATATTTACAAGGACGTTGTCTTCCGTCCTTCTGGACTTAATCAAACAAATGAATATTAGATGTGAGTAGGCATGTTTTCTTTTCTTTTAGTTTCTAAGGATTATAAATTAAGCTAGAGAATAAGACAAGGTGAAAAATTAAACGCGACGCCGCACTGTGTACAACATTAATCAGAGCTCTGAGAAGGCGTAGAGAATTTATTTTACGATTGTTACAGTGTCGATGAAACGTTAAAAATGCTGTCGGGTTATATTGAAACATTCGACGCATTGTTCGAGCCGATGGCTCCGATAACGCACCGGTGCGCGGTGTGCCCTCTCCGGCACCTTGTTGATTTTCCAACGTAAACTGTCGAACATCGGCCGTAACTAGTTTCTTTTTTATGAGTACTGGTTTAGTGGAACGGAACGCAACTCGGTATCGATGGTACGATTAAACTCTTGAGATATCATAATCACCGGTCTGCATTTATCGAACGTATAATCGGAGAGCGGCAATAAATTTGTCTCATTTTAATATCCTAGAGCGTGTTATGTACGACCACAAACGCGCTCGGTGTTTGAAGATCGGACCTCGTTAGAGGTGGGTAAAAACGCGCCTATAACTGCGCCGCCCGCGCCATACGAAAGAGTTCAACGAGCTATACACATACGAGTAAATATATATCGCACCTAAGTGCCTATAACATTTATTTTTTGGTGTACAATTTAAAAAATATCACATTTGAGGTTCAAAATAATTAATATAATATAGTTTATAAAGATTCTATGTATATTATTTAAATAGAAGTATTTTTAAATAAGCTGCAACTTTAGCAATTTATTTTAAAACTAATTCTAGGCAATTCAATAGAACAAGCTTGGGAACTAAAGCTACTTAATTAGTAGAGATATTCGGGTGAGAATGTTGCCGACAAATAACATAGATTTTTATCATTTAATCTTTATAATTCCAATTAAGATATGCAAACAATAGCTTAGAGCTATTGTTACCTATGAATACATTATGTTTTACCAGTATGACATAAAAAATATAGCGTTTTAAGTAACTCGTCGGTTGATAAAAAATAATTTGTATGTTTATATAAATACAACAGTGTACCTATATTAAGAAGATACAGCTATGGACAGTACTGAGCACTAGTTGGTCAATGAATCATCATGTAATCGTTACATGTTTATAAAAAAAACATATCAAACGGAAGTAGCACTTTTTGGTGAAATATCACACTTGACGAACAAATAACACTTATACACTGATTCTAGAGGCTCAGACCACACGTAGTTAAGTTTCATAAATGCTTTAATCTTCCGATAAACTGTAGGTGTAACAAATTATATAAAATTCTGCCAATTATAGGACAACGGGAACTAATAATACGGGGAAATACGGAGAATACAACTTAGAATACAAAAAATGTATATATATATTTTTTATCAAACATTTAAAGAACTACATAAATTACAAAAATCTATTTTAATTTTATTTTTTTACAATCAAAGTAGCTTTAAACTTACCGTTCTTGAAGTAGTTATCTAGGAAGTAGTAAATACAGGATTATCGTATATTTGACCACATCAACAGCACCCTGAGACCACACGTTGATGTACCGGAATAAATATTGGCTTTACTCGTACTGATTATGGTAGTTGACGTAGTTAATCTCAGTTGTACCGGAATTTTTGTAGCGGCTTCTCAGATACGATAATTAATTAATTAGTACTTGTATATCGTTTGTATGAGAACATTATTTATATTTTTTTTTAATTATTAAAATAAGTGTTGACTTTTGACGCACTGAGTTATTTTTTTTTATCAAAAAAACAATTTTTTACTACTTATAAAAAAAAGTATGTACAATGTATATTATTACGTTGTAAAAGTCAGAACTTACACCACTATTTTGCTAAAAAAAATTCTTTATAAAATAGAATCATTTTAAAATAATAAACCTTATTTTTTGACCTATAATTGCTATAAGGCTAAAACATAACTATCCATTACCCAAAAAAAATATAATCAAAGTTCCTTTGAATAGTCTACCAAACTTCGATAGATATTAGCAATAATGCTTTATATTATAGGTTTAAACAATATAACGTTCTTGTTTTAACATTATATAGATGACTCATCACACTAACGATCTTCATTAAACGCGAAACAATTTCGACGCAAATTACATACTGTTATAAACGACTACCTTAATTAAGTTGCCTGCATGAGATTAATTTGATTATCACATTCTTATTTCAATTATATCAACAGGGCATTATTATTTCGACAAAGCTATTTGCTGGTATGTATTTTGTGAGATATAGATCAGACGAAAAAGTCGTTATAATAATGTGTACGATATTATCATGTTATATTCTTACACAACACTATCATTGTAATTTCGTTGAGAAAAAACTTTTATAATAAGATAGGTCGATAGAAATTGCAAAATTAATAAAAAATAATAATAGCACTAATGTGTGTCCGCCTCCCCATTTCCGCCGAATTATGATAGGCATTGCGTGTTGAGTGGCAGGACTCAACGCCATTCATTGCCTCGAAACCAGAGCGAAAATATTCAATCCATACCTATATTATAAATTCGAAAGTAACTCTGTCTGTCTGTCTGTCTTTTACGCAATCAGGCCCAAACCGCTAATTTAATTGTGATAAAATACTCATATAGAGACACATGAGGGTACCGGGATGAACATAGGATACTTTTTTTTCTTATAAAAATCCCGAAGAAATATAAGAAAAGAAAATATAAGAAATCCCGTTCGCGTCGGTCATACTACACCACTCGTAGGCTTGGTCATTCCGAATCAGTGACATCTCTTTAATTATTTATTAGAATGTTATACAGTAAACTATAATTTCAATCTAGATAAAATGCTAAAAGTGACTATTATATTTATTTTCATAAGGATGAATATCAAATTATAGAAATCATCTAATTTTTGTTAATGTATACAAATCTATATCTATAGTTTATATCAACGCGGACTTTTTAAAACAATATTTGAGGAACAATATTTTTGTAGAATATTGTTTTTGTGTCTCGTAAGGTTGAGTCGGCGCTAGCCATGTACGCGTTAAGCAAACTCATTTTGGGTGACGTTTTCTAACAACAAACTTTGCAAATCGTTGCTTAGCAACGGCGGTTGTTATAAATTGCATGTCAAATTAATAATTATTTTTATATAATAATACTAGTGGGCCCGGACGCGGCTACGCCCGCGAAAATATAAGCCTAAATAATTAAATAAGTTAAAAAATAATAATTATTGGACATTTATTATTAGAAAAAATATCTGAGCAACCGAAATGAACAAACAAAAGAAGTAAGTAACTAAAGGAAATTCTTAATATTAGAAAAAGTACCTAAGTTTGCCGTGCGCGCGTACTAAACATTTTTCTATATTAAATAATTATTAATTTTTGCGAATAATATTAAATAAAATCCCAAATGATTAAAATTACGATATTTTAAGTGTATAAATAACATCGGTATAGATAACCGAACTGAGATAAATTAATTATAAGCAGCAAATAATGACATAAAAAAAATAGTATATCGAAAATATATAAAAATTTACAAAATCATCAAAGATAGATATCTGCCCGTTCGCGGTGGCCATACTACACCACTCGTAGGCTAGGTCATTTGGAATAAGTGACATCTTAATTATTTATTAGAATGTTATACAGTAAACTATAATTTCCATCTAGATGAAATGCTAAAAGGGACTCTTATATTTATTTTCATAAAGATGAATATCAAATTATAGAAATCATCTAATTTTTGTTAATGTATACAAATCTATATCGGCGCGCGCCATGTATGCATTAAGCAAACTCACTTTGGGTGACGTTTTCT
>DWNA01001841.1:0-13288 GCA_018249835.1 Heliconius besckei
TTTGACAAGCCGACATACAACCACGACGGCACGACTTTTCTCGTAATGGCATCTATAATTATGAACAAAAACTGTTTAAGCATTTTTCTTAACTATTTAGGTCATTCAAACTAAATCCAATTTTTTTATATTATATTGTTGCAAGATAAAAACACATATCGTTTATGTATTTAAATTGTTCGGAAATGGATTCTACGTAATTGATAAAAGTGATATGTATCACCCAATAACAATATTTCACATTCCTTCCAATAAGGGCCGTTGCCTACAAGCAACTGCCCACCACCAAACAAAAACCACTTATACTGGTCTGCATCTTAAAGATATGTTTTTAAATTATCTTACGTTTAATTATTTAACTATTTTCTAACTTAATTATTTCTAAACCTTATACATGTAAGGAACATAGTAATGTTAAACTATATATTGTAGAAGTGGTAAAACTTTTACACGGTAATTTATCAACTCGAGTTCAAACTGTTCCGCGAAGCTTCTAATTAAACTTTCTATTTCCGGTCTTAGCTAGCTTGACTGAACGCAAAATTCACTCTACCCATTTATTTAGTAAATCCTTTATTAATAGCCCTAGAACGGCACGTTGTTTGTAAAGAAGGTAATTAGTGAAATATCACAAATTCTTAAATATATGTCGAATCACTGAAAATCGGCTAACTTACTCGTACGGAGGGAGGGGTGATCATGGTGATCGGTGATCAACAGTTGATCCATCGATCGCTGTACAGCCTGTATATATTATTTGTAGACTATACCTTTAATATTAGTTTTATATGTTTTTTTATATTTAAATATATTGTTGCTCAAGAAGTACAAAGTAAGTATATAAACAGATATGCAAAAACAACCTAAAAATTTATATAAATACTGCAAAATAAAATATATATACAAAAGACAGTAAAAATAGGAAACGTTTAACTAAAGTAGTGAACTAGCTTTATCAACGTTACTTGACTAAAACATTCACATAAATTTAGTTCCCATGTACATATATGCTCGCATTAACGGCATCCGAATGTTTGGTAAGATTGAAAGAGGGGGAGAGAAAGCACATAAATCTATAACATATTGGTGCCGTCCAAAATACGATAACTCTTTTATATTATTTGTTTTGAATAGAATAAAGAAGTTGACTAAATACTATGTTTATTTTTGACGACTTAAAGCTTAGTAGAATGTTCTGAGTCATTTTCATATATGACTTAAAAAATCTTACATATGTACATAAATATTAGATTTTTTAATATAATTCGTTAAAAGACTAAATTTTTAATTCATGTTTTACTTATATGGATATAAAAAATATTTTTTTCTTTATTCTTGATTCTAAATAAAATAAAACCATACACCTTTCAAGTTAGTAATTAATCAAACTTGAAAGTTTAATTAAATAAAAGCACAATAAATAAAAAAAAAACAGAAATGTCAGTAAAATCGATAATCTTTTATGTATGAATAAAAAATTACCAAAAACATGCTTTTGCTACAAAATAATGGATACTCAACTTAGTTGCTTATTAAAAATGGATAAAATAATTTACATAATGGAAATGTCAGTATGTTGTTTACACCAACATAACTGAACAAGATTGAGTGTTTTGAACTGTGAGTTTCACATTTCAAATAGATGGTTGAAAAATGTAGTGAATGAATGAATGAATGAATTTATTTACATCGATTTCCAATTTATTATATTATGATAAATGCCCTAAAATATAAATTTTACCATTTATATAAAGTTAAGAATCATTAAAAATAAATGGAATTTATAGTAAAAATTAATGGGGACGGCACTCGCAGCTTAAAGTTAATTAGTGTCACTTAAATCACTCCTCGAGTGTCTTTTACTGCCGTGCTAGTTCATATATTCATAATTAATATAAAATATATCATTAAAATTTTATATCAAAATATTTCATGGTTTTTAAAGATCGTATTAATTAATATGTGTGAAGAACGTAATAACTAATTGGAATAAGCAGCAAAGCGTGGTTTGCTGGTGAAATTACCCGCAATTAATACCAAAGTTCTGCAGAAAAAAATAACTTTGACTATTTCAACTGTCAACTTTTTATCATAACACATAAATTTAACAAATTTGATAAATTTCATAGTCACCGATTTCGCTTCATTTGAATAGCTTTATTGATATTAAAAAATCTCGGTTCTTTTCGACCTTATTAATTCTGTGGTGATCTCCAATGAAAGTTAATGCTAAAATTTAAGCTAGAAATAGATGGTTGTACGTTGTGTGGTTATTTTTTAAGTCTGCATTTTTTGCCTCTGGTTTTTCTGCCTTAGCTTAAAAAAATATCGTAAAGATTGATATTCTTGATGATATTCTTTTAATCTATTATTGTGAGCAATTGATACTGCACCATATGTATCAAAAATGATTTTATTTTCTTAAATGGCTCAGAGAAATATCAAGATATTGATATTAATAATGTGAAATATGTATGCTAGCAACAAAGTACGTTAACATTTAATAAAAATCTAAATAATCCAATATAAGCTCTACAAAAAGTTATTGGAGGCAACTTTTATAAATATATGAGTCACGATTACGGGTTACGGATTACATTACGAACATACGAACGTTTTAAAAATGATTGTTTTAGGATCTATTATTATATAGACGCCCCCAATATAAAATTTTCTCATATATCTTCCATCTACAGACACTTGGCTCTAGCGATCAATTACAATTTTATTGTAATTATAGATAATTGCGCTTGTATAGCTAGCTTCTCAAAAGGTGTCAAGGGAATTTCGATATAAGACCGCTATACGAGTATGTATTAACTTTACAATTGTTCTAAACAGACACGCCGTAAAATTTCGAAATGCGCTCTTTAAGTAAATCTTACTCAAGGAAATCTATAACAATCAGAGTATCCTACTGTAAATACAAGTATATAATTTAATTGATGTCATTTTTGACATAATCGATTGTAACATAAATGTAAAATAGTTCGTCTTTGTCGTTTAATTTTTCGTTTCTCCTTATGAATTGAATATGACAGGGGAACACTAATCAACGCGGCGTACGGCATACCGATGTATTTCCCCTGTTACCGTCTATTAAATATCACTTCCCATATGCGGTTACATTCTGTTAGGCAAGCTTGATTTTGTCACATTCAATATTAACAAGGCCTCGATATTTGCCAGAGTAAATTATTTAATTGTTTTAATTCTTAAAAATATGAGTACCAAACAATATTTAAAAACATATAATAAGTGCTTGAAAACTTGGATTTCACTCAGTATACTCGTATAATAATAAACACAAATAGTACATAAATATATAATATGTTTTAAAATATCGGCAGTCGTAGCGCAAGGGCATTTCTTCGCTCTGGTGTCGAGGCAAAGCGCAACGTTGAGTTCCGCTACTCAACATACAATGACTCCAGAACTCGGTGGAAAATGGAGAGCTTGAGCTTCCTTTGTCTACCCTGCTACATGTGGGATACAGTCTAAATCTGGAAATTATAATATAAAAGGAATAGGCAAACATGTAAAAATATTATTTATATTGCTAAGGGTATTCTCGTTGAATTATTACGTCAACCGAGTTGTCGCGGTGCTTCGGACTCCAAGCAAATTGCCTTGACACGTACAATTTTACAATCCTACCCGCGAAATTGTATGTGATTTGTTAACATAAGCACTTTCATTTCATTTGGAATGAAGCAAACATATATCTGGAGTGAAAAATAAATTGTGTGTACGCGAGTTTTGAAATTTCTGAAATAAATTATTATATAATGCTTAAGATGGATTGGAGGGTGGATTGTTCTTTAGAATGTTGGATCAATTTACGCTTTTGTGTTTTCTTCGTTCATTTTTCTGAGCAAAAGTTACATTTTGCTGGTAAATGATATAGCGTGGACGACAGTTCATAATAAATGAGTGTAGTGAGTAACATGTACTTAGTGAAGCATTTTAAAGCAAAGAATTATATATCTTGAGACATGAGAATTTTACAAATGTTAAACATACAAGATTATTTTATTTAAAACATAACCAAACCACCACCACCAAATTAAAATTTCCACCATATTATGTCGATAAAAAAACATAAAAAATTCTAGAAAGTTATTAAATAATATTTTAAAAACTAGAGATTATCTATTTCTATAAAACTTTGTCTTGAAACAATTTTGAATGGTTAAACATGTTATTGCTATTTACTCTACTTGACATACTAGTGGTGTCGTATTAAATGGTGCGGTGGTTTAAGGACCCTTATAAGCATCCAGACCAATCCCATGGCTGAATCATCCTCACAGATAGAGGTTTTTGATTATTTGGCGTTAGCTCTAAAAGGGCCCCACTTCAAATTAGTGTTCAGCTTAACTACATATTAGACTAATAGCCCTTGAATCTTGGGCTATTATATTTTGGTTTAGTAATGCAAATTAGTATGCTAAGATAACTAGGAAAAAATCTGTATAAAATGCCAGACGAGATAACAATTAACTAAAAACCAATAAACGGGATATTGAATGTACAATATGTATTCACTGGAGCGTCATAATCAAACGTAGGTATAAGCTTAATTATTTCTATATAAATTCTGTTTTAATTAATTTATTGGTGTCAGTTGTTTCCAAACAAAATTTATTCATGCCAGCAGAGTACCCGTGTATCAATTTATTATGCATTCACAGATTTAAATATGAAATTCACTTAACTGAATTTGTATATATATATTTTTTTGTATTTTTTCTTTCCTGAAAAATAATAACAAATAAATATATGAGTATATAAGTAATATTAACCGTATCGCTCATGTAGAGTGCAAAAGTTAAAAAAAATAATATGAATATCAAATATTTGGGTCTACGGCCCCTTGGAGCACAGGAAAAATCAAGATTCTTAGTCAACGCAAACAAAAGATACAAGCATTTATGTATTCAAATAAAAAATAATCGTCAAAATCGGTACACCCAGTCAAAAGTTCTGAGCTAACAAACATACAAAAATACAGTTCAATTGATAACTTACTTCCCCTTACGGAAGTCGATTAAAAACAGAATAATATGCCACTAAGTTTTGTCTACCTACTGTGAAAGCGTTGTCCATTTATTGCAAACAGACAAAAAATAAACTATTATTTGACCTCATTCTCTCTTACATTATATAGGTTCTCTCTGGTATTATATAGGTATCTATATCCTTCAATCCTTTCGTACGTGCTACCGTAGCATAAAAGTAGGATTACTTTTTAAGTGTACTTTCATGAAAACAGGATTCATCGAAAAATGATGTAACATTTTTATGCAGCTGTTTATTTTTTAAAATAATTTTACTTGTTTAAAATATATAATTTTTCTTTGTAAGTTTTGTTAAAATATAATTTTATTTTGACTTCAACATCATAAAGACATGTACTTCTACTAACATAAATGTTTCTACGAATGTAAGTATGGATTTATCGCGAATTTAATTAAAAGTTACTTAGCACAAAAACTTCGAACTAATTATGTTGAACAAGTAGCTACTAGCGGAAATTGAAAAGTAACATTCTCAAGTGCACTTAAAATGACTCATTTGAAATTAAAAAGATATTTTATTACATTCGTAGTAGTTTTCCAACAATTTGTCAGTTTTAAGTAAGTTAAGTTTTTATTTTTATTTTATTTTATGTTTATTACTATATTTGTCCGACAATTGTATTTAAAATAGAGATTGTCTTGTTCCAATAAATAAAATGCGTCATTGAGAAAACCAAAGAAAAGCACTTCTGTTCTCCACGTAAGCTAAGTGAAATTATATTATACTTTGAGTACGCTTTAAAGTATTTATATAACTTGCATTAGTCAAATGTAGTACTTTATTTTCCTTCTAGACTTTCAACTGCATTGATCGTACAATTGCTAAAATAAGTCTTACTTCCATGCTTACAACATATCATAAACAAACCCACCACATGAGGTCCTCGTGGCCCAGTGGGAGATCTGCTAGCTTCAAACACGTTGTCGTGAGTTTGATTTAGGAGAATGAATTTTCTCTGTTACACAACAGCATTGTCTTCCGCCAACATGTAGTGTCTTAAATTCGAACGGAAAGTGAAGAACGGAGAATCTAAACTGTAAGTTCTCCCTGCCTATCCTGCTATCTGTTATATGCGAGATCTTGGTAAAGCTAAATAACCTCTACATTATTAGTCATTGAACATGAAGGCAATCTAGTCAAAATTATACAAAGTATTCAAAATGTCAAGTTTATATTAAAATTAGTATTTTGATTGCATTACAATTAATTCCTTAACTAAAATTTACGACAACAATTAAACTTGTCTGTCCCTTTACAAAGTTTGAGGTGGGACTCAACTGTAATTTCAATTATATACCACTAAACATAAGGTCGGTACCTAAGGTTGGTACTGACATCGTTGTGTAATTAAAGTTATCACAGAAGGGTTAAATTACAAAGCAAGAATATAAAGAGACAAACGACTCCGTCGTGGCGCAGTGCCACAAGCGTTCGACTGTAAAATCGACGGTTGTGAGTTCGATTCCCACTCGAGAAAATAAAATATGTTTTCATGTCATTCTATATAATTTTTATGGAAGCTTCTCAATGTGTTGCCAAGCTATGTCTGTAACCCTCTTCACATATTTATTACTCTTTTATCGACGCTGGTGAATAACTGGCAGCTTGTTCTGATAGGGCATTCTTTATCAGTTGAAGCTTGTCCCCAAAGTGTTCAGCGTAGCAGAGATGGTGAGCTCTCTAAAATAAAGATTTGCTCATGGTAGATAGCTGATATCTGCATACGAGAATAAATTTCCACATAAACCAACAGTTAGACAGTAAGTCAGCTATAAAACGTATTCTTCACCAGCGACGATCAAATATGATGCCAACAATTAAGACGAAAGCGATAAAAGCCTGTCATTACCAAGAAAAGCAATTACGGTATAGACAAGCTCTCCATAAATTAACAAGACCTTTATACTATCTTGTAAGCTTCTTTGTTGTTTATATAACTTTATTTTATGTTTATTTCAAAAAATAAAAATACTGAAAAATAAATAAAATAAATTAAGAAATAATAATAATAATAAAATAAGAAAAAATCAAGTTGAATATTTTATTATATAAGCCTATATAGTGTAATATACTGTTAAGTATAAATAGAAATACAAGTTAGTAAGTTGTCAGAGCACGAGTATTTTACGTGGACGTTACACATATTTATTATTTCG
Organism: Heliconius besckei; assembly: GCA_018249835.1. Taxonomy (NCBI): domain Eukaryota; kingdom Metazoa; phylum Arthropoda; class Insecta; order Lepidoptera; family Nymphalidae; genus Heliconius; species Heliconius besckei. Next base: position 7,239 of record DWNA01001841.1, read on the forward strand.
AGTACATATTTTAAATGAATTAAATTGTCAATTTCTAATTTCGACATTTCAAACGTCCGTGATTACCATTTTGAATGTCGTGATTACCATGTCACGCATCATTTACGTTATTTTAAAATATGTAAATTAAATGAATTATACACGATATGAATGAAAATGAAATGTGTATTAACTTTCTTTCATGGTGTATTTTCAAAATGAATTGTTGACAATTCCTGCTGGCTTCGCTCGTTGTGATGATAAAAAGACTCTTTGAAGGACTCTTGTATGTTTTTGTGATATGATAATTTTTATTTCAAACTAATGCTATCCATACCTATATTATAAATTCGAAAGTAACTCTGTCTGTCTGTCTGTCTGTCTGTCTTTTACGCAATCAGGGCCAAACCGCTAATTCTATTGTGATAAAATACACATATAGAGATACTTGAGGGTCTTGGGATGAACATAGGGTACTTTTTTTTCTCATATTTGTAATATTTTCGATATATATCAATATATTAAAATACTTATTAATTTGACATGCAATATATTCCGCCATGTTTATAACAACCGCCGTTGCTAAGCAACGATTTGCAAAGTTTGTTGTTTTAAGAAAACGTCACCCAAAATAAATTTGCTTAGAGCATACATGGCGCGCGCCGATATAAATTTATATACATTAACAAAAATTAGATGATTTCTATAATTTGATATTCATCCTTATAAAAATAAATATAAGAGTCACTTTTAGCAATTCATCTAGATGGAAATTATAGTTTACTGTGTAACATTCTAATAAATAATTAAGGAGATGTCACTGATTCGAAATGACCTAGCCTACGAGTGGTGACCGACGCGAACGGGCAGATAACTTTGATGATTTTGTAAATTTTTATATATTTTCGAATTACTATTATTTTTTATGTAATTATTTGCTGCTTTTAATTAATTTATCTCAGTTCGGTTATCTATACTGATGTTATACACTTAAAATATTGTAATTTTAATCATTCGAGATTTTATTTAATATTGTTCGCGACAATTAATAATTATTTAATATAGAAAAATATTTAGTACGCGCGCACGGCAAACTTTAGGTACATTTTCTAATATTAAGAATTTCCTTTAGTTACTTTTACTTCTTTTGTCGGTTCATTTCGGTTACTCAGATATTTTTTCTTATAATAAATCTCCTGTTATTATTATTTTTGAACTTATTTTAATTATTTAGGCTTATATTTTCGCGGGCGTAGCCGCGTCCGGGCCCACTAGTGTAAAAATAAAAACCAAAAAATATTTGTTAATAAAAATTATTAAAAGCAAAAAAAACAAAGACCTTGTCCCTAATATCAATGAATAATTGTTTAAACATAATTTAATATTGAACGGACGACGAATACAAAACATAATTTGTAACAAGGAAACAACATCGTCGAGTAAAAAGTTTATTTTTATAATTGTACGCTGAGTAATTGAAAACTTAAGCTAAAGTGGCCTATTTCCCTCGTGTTTTCCTTCCAATTAGCCATCTGTTTCTTAACAAAAGTTCACAATTTACTCCATGAGTTACATTCTCATTACAAAAATACTCGTATATTTGTTATTTCGTCCTTTATGGTACTGATTGCTTATGAGACGTGAAAACATATTTGCTAAATTTATGACAAATTGTATTGCATAAGCGGATTGAGAGATTGAGGACTTCAAACACAAATATAGGAAAAATCGTAAAAGTTCAAATTTGTAGGTATTTCATTAAAAAAACTTCATTATCAACTTATATTTGTAATTAATTTCAAACTTAAATATGACATTTTTATTCGCCACGTATTCAAAATCTAGAATATTTACTACAATTATAAAATTTGGCAAGAAGTGGGAACCAATAATATAATAATAATAATAATCCAACAATGGAAATTTATTTTTATATTAGAGTTAAAAACGATAAAACTTGTAATTGTAGTTTGTTTCATACAAAATGAGTGCATGGGCGTATGCAAACTTATGTTTGTCAACCTTTATAAATTGTACTTCCCGTTGATCTGCAATCCTGCAAATGGTACAGTGGGTACAGTGGGCAAGTCCTATTCGCACTTGACCTGTTTACCTTAATAATATTCATATGTTTTTCATTAAAAACTGATATTTACATAGTATAGGTAGTAGTTAGTAAGCACATATTTATATAATTCATGTTTAACATGTATAATTAATTTAATTAATTCAATCATTAATAATTAATATTATGAAGACGCTAACTGGCTTATTTTCCAGTGATTCAGCTCGTTAGCACTAATCAAATATTCTAATATAATTAATGTGAGGTACAATGGATATTTCAGCCTCAAATTTGTCAAAAAAAATTGATTTCGATAGAATAGAATTGCGATAACTCTATTATTTTTATAGTGAATAACTAGCTATATCATTCTATAAATTTTGCATTTTACAAAAATTGCATTGAAATCAAAATAATTCATGTTTCTTCACTTGTCAGCCAGGTCATCTTCATCACTATCTCCAGTTTTATGACGCCCATTGTTCGATTGTTCGAGATAATATATCGCTTAGTTCTCTTCTGTACTTTCGATTAAAATTTAAATATTATTTAACTATCAAATAGGGACCTTGATATTAAAATAAATATATTTCAAAAACTTAACTTTTTATTAACTATATATACAAACTATCTAGTAAAAATTATGTTTAAAGCTATTATCATTATATGAGAAAACCTGTTAAAACCTGTGTCTAATATATTACGTCTTTGGTTATTGTCTATAAATAATTAATTAAAATGATTTATTTTATTTATATTTAATTAATTTTTTTTTCATCGTCTTCACGATTTCCAACAAAATTTTACTCTACCCTATAGAATATGATCTTTTAAACGTCGCATTTCTCCTCCTTCTACAAAATTTTCTCTTATATTTCCGTCTTGTTGGAAATCCCTTTAATTTTTCACTGTTGTTTAATGTTTCTATGATATTTGTCCATTTCAGATCTAAGTCCTCTGGAGGCTTATCATTAATTAAAATTATTGGTGTTACAAAGCAAACAGTCTTTTCTTCTGGCTTAGTGTCTCCTTTTAAAAACACTGACGATATTTCTGACCAATTGCGAGGAATGGTTTCTTCTGGTGTATTTAATTTTGAACTCTCTTTAGAAGATATTATTGCAATTTCCACGTTATGTGACAGTTCAGATGTTCTTCCATCATTTTCAGCATTTTCTTGAGCTATTGCGTTCAGTGCTGCTTCTGCATCAGCTGCAGCTCTCTGTAAAAAATAAAAATTTACGATGTAAAAAAAATATGGTCAGACATGGTCCGTTGAGCAGCATTGCTATAAAAGTGGTCCTTGCAGTTTATTCCTAGCATCTCAATTTAAATTTTACATTTAAATAAAGTTGTAATATATAAACTCCAGTTGATTCCGAAATATACAATAGCTCAAAACAAATAGCTATATAATATAAACACATATGTATATACCAACCGTGATTTTCACATGTTGGTACGGTTCTCAACCTCAAAGGCATCGTAAAACTGCGCGAAACGAATCCCTTGAGAGTACACTGGTGGATACGAAACTAGCGGATCGAAATGCCATACAAAATTTATTTAGGAAATTTCTTATCTATCCCTTCTTATGTGATATAGATATAAAGAAATATTGTTCCAAAGATCATTTTATATGTATAATAAGTTAAAGTATTTTGTCTGAAAAAGGTTTTATGGAGTTCTGGTTTAACGAAATATCACTTCTTTTTCATGAGCCATTATGTCACTATCATATAATTATATTTTCGACATTGCATTTGAAACATAGAGGCCAGTCGTGGCCTCGATAGGTTATTGGTTCGATTCACACTCGGAGAAACGAAATATTTACTATTTTCATTTTTTCGCTCTGGTATAAAGGTTAAGCGCGGCGTTGAGTTCCACTACTCAACACACAATGTCTCCAGAAGTCAGTGGAAAGTGAGGAGAGTTTGAACATACCCTGCTACATGCGGGATACAGCGTGAAGCTAATAAAAAAATATAAAACAATCTATACAGTGATTTTATTTCTATCTTATTTCTCTCAAACCAATGTATGCGTTATTAATATTTTCTATCAAAACCTAACTTTATGCTATAAAACATTTCGACAAAGTGGGCTTATACAACGAAAGCTCTTACGCTAAAATAAACTTTAGTTGCACTCGTCAAGTTAAAATAGAGTTAGCAAACAATTGTTTTTAGTTGAAAGCTGATAATATTGAAAACTAAAATATAGATTTTTTAATAAACTACTAATAAAAAAACAACTTAATTTGCCTGTGTTCCTAATGTTACACTAGGAAAGATTCTAACGTTTCTTGATGATAAATTAAATGTACTGTTTTAATTTCGTTTCATTCTCTTATTTACTTATTTCCATTAATCAGCTGGTGCGCTTGAGGTCTTTTCGGCCTCATATTTTATACATACATAGGTAATATAACGCGCACCCGCGGGAAGTCTATATGAGAGCGATATCGACTTAATACTGAATGCAAAAGTAGTTCCCACAAGAACACTATCCTTACGTGTTTAAAGGTAAATGAGTTAAATACATAGCAGGTCTCAGGTGCGGCAACCGTCTCTAAGCTTCTTATATACTCAATACTAAAACCCGAAACGGCTGTTTAGCTGTCAAACTGCTTGGGCTTTATCATATGTATGTTAATTTTTAATCTTAAGTACACGTATTTATGTACAATGTGCATATATTCTTTAACTTAAGATTCAACATTAATTTTAAACGGAGTGTTTTAACACTTTGTATTTTATACTGATAAGGCTTTATAAGAAATTTCAATTAGAGAATTATTATAATAATGTATAGTCGGAAGCAGTTAACGTTTTTTTTTGTATCACCCAATAACAATACTTCACACGAGTTTCCTTCCAATAAGGGCCGTTGCTTAAAAGCAACTGCTCCTGATTAACACATTTCCATTGCTTTTACAGTCTTTTTCACCTACATCTACCTCATCTCTATCTTTTACACGAGTTTGCTAACAGTGAAAATATTTCATTTTAAAATAAATTTAAAGTTATTCCATTTTTTACCATATATTTCTCCTGAAGGTGATTTTTCACATTAAAATGTAAAAAATATTACTTAAGCATGATATTACTTGAGCATTAGTTGGAATAATGTAATAATTTTGATCTAATTATGTTGTTTTTATAAAAATCAAATTATGGTGAACATTTATACAGAAATTTCTAGAGCTTTTCGCATATAAAGTGAGAGTAAAGATGTTGTTTCATAAACTAAATTACTAAGCTCAATTTCAAACTCAAATTCATAAGCTAAATTACTAAACTAAATAATTTTATTATAGCATATAATTTTCAGAAAAAGGAAAACCGTATCAAAAATTGTCAAGCAACATCAACGTTTTAACGTTCAGTCGTAAACCTTAATAACGCCCTCTGGTCTCGGTGCTCGATCTAATTGAAAACGTTCAACGCCCAGCTTCCAGATACTTCAAACAAGGATCGAGAAATAACTTTAGAATTAAGCAAGGGATATATTTATGTAAACCTTTAATGAAATTTAAATGATTTATATCTTATTTTTAAATGAAGCTACGTTCAGTGCATAATATTCATATTAATATGTCTTTAACAATGAATTTAAAATATTTTTTAGTAGCCAGTTTTGCCTCTGGGGCACAAAGTTTGACTGTACACGTGACAGATTGTCAATCCGAGGCAAAACGCGGCGTTGAGCTCTGCCATTCAAGACGCAACACCTCCAGAATTTGGCGGAAAATAGGGAACGGAATGTCTTAACACTAGGTTCCCTCTGCCTAACCTGCTGCGGGATATAGCGTGACAATAAAAAATATATAAATGTGGTGTCGTGGGACACCAGGTAGGAACGAAGTTCCTTCGTCTAATGTAGAATCGACACAAATTGCAAAAAAAGTCGTGCTCAATTTTATGTAGGTTTTCTTGATTTTTCTCTTAAATTTTGCTGATTAGTTTTTATTTAAGTACAAGAAAGTATTTAGGAAATTCAG
>DWNA01001842.1:0-13286 GCA_018249835.1 Heliconius besckei
TATTTTATTAACATTGTTTAGGATATATTATATATGTCAATATGCTGTTGTTGTTTTAGTATCTGAATGGGAAGGAGAAGTATTAGAAATGGCACGGATCTCACGTTTAGATATGGGCGCATATTTATGTATTGCCAGTAATGGAGTGCCGCCTACAGTTTCAAAAAGGGTCAAAGTTAGCGTTGATTGTAAGCATATTATTTGTAAAGTAATTAATTTATTAATTATAGAACAATAAATTCTAATATAATCATACGGATAATTTACATCGACAGTTCCCCCCATGCTGTGGATTCCACATCAATTGGTTGGTGCACCTCTGTATTATAACGTTACATTGGAATGTTTTACTGAGGCTCATCCTACATCTCTCAACTATTGGACCCGCGATGACGGTCATATGATACACGAAAGCCCTAAATATCACATGGAAAATACTGTAGGAGCTCCGGCTTATAAAACTCATATGAAATTACTTATTAGACATATTGTGACCGAAGACTACGGGACTTATAAATGTGTGGCAAAAAATCCAAGAGGGGAGTCCGATGGAACTATAAGATTGTACAGTAAGTATTCTTAGATGGGGTTAATTATAACACCGGTGAATATTTTATTAACTTTATTTTTATCATCAGCGTCGTCTCCTCCAACTACAACTCCAGATCCAAAAGCGGTGACACTTCCACCTCCGTCACGACCGCCGCGACGTGATACGCCTCTTATAGATAAAGGTATGGTATTATTTAGATATTTTTTTTATTATTAAGTTTTTGTTACTTGGATTTTTTTTGTGTAATTTTTGTGCCACTGCCATATTGCTTCTATTTCTCTGCCTGCATCATTGAAAAAAGAGAGAGTGAAAAGAGTGAGAGAATATTCTGCACTGCAACTATGAACTTCAGATCTATATTGTTAAAAACGTCAATAAAAAAGATTTTTTTAGATAAAGCAAGATGAAAAGAAAATAATTATTCGATTATTACACGAGTAGTTCATTATTTGCCATGTGTAGTATCTACATAAATCTTCTTAATTTGTTATCCATGTCAATATAATACGCAAACCGGCGTCGTAAACAAATATGTATAAATTTCAGAGTATCAATAAAATTGGTGGTAAAATGAGTTCATTTATATCTGATATCGTTGCCAATAAAATGCATCCAAACAAGATTTTTATGCCAGTGATTTCGTTTATTAAGAGATAATAATACCTTTACGAGTTGTATCCCCAGAGATCGTTCAGTTTATTTTCATTGTTTGCTGCTGTTTCAGTTATTATTAGTGGTCGTTATATACGTTTATAGCTCGTAAGCTATAACGACGCCTTGCTTGTTGTGAAGCTGTTAACTGGTTTTGAAAGTTATAGTATTCTATTGCACGTACAAATCGTCTGTGGACAAAGTATTTATTTAAAATATTAACCCGGTCAAAACAGTCATGCGAGCTTGTAATAATTCGTATAGATCTAAACGTTGGCAACGTTATTAGCTCTATGCTGTAAGCGAATTAATTTGAAATGTCATTGTAAATGTCAAAAGTCACCAATGTCACTAGAGCAACGTGACATTGGCGGAGTGATATGTTCTTAACTGGCACGCTCGGCACGCCATAATGAAAGAACCATACCATGCCAATAATTAAAAAAATACAATTGTTATCTTTACTCTTCACAAAATATTTCTAAATGATCCAAACATTACTGTCAGCACTATGCAAATGATTGTTACCTAGTTTTTGTGCTAACTGGACCTGGATCGGTTATTTACATTTTAATATTAACGATTAATCCGGTCAGTATGTATTCAATTATATAAAGTATAATGTCATGTATTACCTTACACTAGGTTCCCTCTGCCTACTCTGCTGTGTCGTGATACAGCGTAAAGATATTAAAAAATAATATCATATAAAAGCGACTCATACTTGTCTCTTATAAATATCACAATTACTATTATTTTTTTATGTTCACTATATCCTGCAAGTATGCATAGGGAACTTGGAAACCTAGTATAAAGACACTTCGTTCCCCCCCTTCCGCAAAATTCTGGACGCATTGCGTTTGGATTGGCGGTACTCAACACCGCAATCACTCTAATATTACTTACAAACACGTAACTATTTTGTATTTAATAAAAACACAAGAGTGTACAGTTTATGAAGAGCAAGCGCAGTTTCGACTTTATTATGTTACGTTCTATATTAGTATAATCGTATTACGGTCTCGTAATACCGGGGCTCATAAGTTGTTCGGTGCGCGTCATTACTCCGCCGTTATTGGGAAGTTCGGCATTTCCCCGGACATGTTGCCGCTGCCGGGTCGCCGGACTACGACATCTTGCGCGACAACCTATTATTATAGCCGAGTGTCAACTTGTGTCTTCCGTTACGGAGGTTTTATTCGGTTTTCTTTTTTGTTTCTATAATGTATATTTTTTCACATTTTCGTTCATTAATGTTGTAATACTTTATAATATGTAAATTAATTTATAGGAAAATTAAGTATTTAATGAATGTTCAATATTAGTTTTACTGTAAAAGAATTGTTTACCTAATTGTGTTGTTAGATAGGGATCATTACATATTATGACAAATTATGAAGACGGAATAAGAATTTTAATTAAAAACAATTCACTGAACGTGAACTTGAAATACATTTAGACACGACCATTGTAAGTTGAGGGGTGTTGTTTTTGCACGGCGGCGAGTGGCGACGCAGAGCGGTTAGGACATCGACCGCTGTTCTGTTTTATTTTTTGCTTCCATTACGAATTTACGGGTAGGCCAGCCACTCGACGGTATTGCGCAACTTTTCAATATCTGGTGGCGAGCTGGCCGACTGGAGCGACCGGCCGGCCCGTTGCCTCTCCATATTGAAGCTTTCCCTTTGCCTAATGACTATTACTTGCGGTCGTGTCTTTTATGTCACATTTACATGAGACTATTGTTTTATAATAATCTGCTGATTATTATTGTTATTAGTTTTTATTTATAATATCTTTCGACATAAATATATCATATTAATTAAATTAGCTATAATTAAGTAAAAAAAATTGGAAATCAAATTTAAAAAATGAAAACAGAAATAAAAAGTCTTTTATGAAACAAAGACGTACGTACAAGTTTCATACAATCCTTATAGCTAACATTCGCTTAAAATATTAAAATTTAATTATAATAAAATTTAATTTTAATAAGTAAAGCAACAAAATGTTCAATTAAATTAAGTTATTTTCAATGATGTGTCTCCTCAGGAACGAAGTATCAATCGAACTTGAACGAAATCGATAAGGGGAAGCAAAAGTCTGACGAGGGTGGTGGGAAGACACATCTCAACTGGGTGGGTGGTGCATCGCAGGTCACAGGTAAATACCTTCATTAAGTTCTGGCTGCCCAACGAAAATGGTAATGTAATCGCAAGAATTTACAAGTATTCTTAAATTTTGAGAATTTAGTTTGATGAACTCATTTAATTTTGAACTTATTATTTGTCTAATTAGGATTATTAATTTTTTTAATATTATTAGAACACTTTATGTTTATTATTTTTTCAGTACTGAACGTAAGCGAAATCATAAATAACTTTAAATACGCTTGTATGTTAATTGTATGCAAAGTTATTTTATATATCCTTTGAGAAAGCTTTTAGTGCCACTTTAAATATCGAGAAATTTTAAAAAGAGTTTTGCATTTCCTTGTTAGTTTCCTCAGTTGCTCGAAAAAGCTTCAATCGTAGTTTTCGATGGCCGAACCTATAAATATAAATGAGCACCGAACCGATTACAACTTATTAACCATTCCAAATATGTTTGTAATAAAAGTATGATGTTTTTCACAGATGGAGCCAACTGGAGAAGATGTCATCCATGGATTTTATTTTCAATGTATATACCAATGAATTTTTTACAACTGTTTTAAATGCACCTTAATATAATAAAACGCAAATACGTACACTGTCCACTATATATTGTATATTATATATTTATATCAACTAGCTTCAACACATTTGAATCTTATATAAGATACAATTATAAAGGTGTAAATGATTTTTGAAAGCAACACTTTTACAAATATACATTTGTACGCACTTATAAATAGAAATTAATGTTATATTACTTACGAGTATATCATTTAGATCGATTTTAATTTTGCACAATATCTGCTTAGCTATACTATATCACCGTGTCAGGAAAATAATTAGTATATTTTAGAAATATATCGCTTAGAATATTTGCTCTATAAAGGGAGCCTCAATCAGGGGATTAAATGAAGTTGCCAGATATAAGTAGCATTATCGTAATAATAATATGTTAATTTAAATTTTTTCTCGAAAACAGGTAACGTAGTTTTAATAATCGAATAGAATCATGTTTAATCGCATAGATGAAACTTGTGTTTTAAACATACTGAGCGATATTTGTATATGTATATTGTGTATAAATGTTGTTATTTAATTAATAATAAATTCATTAGTATTTATATAAAGTTCCTTAATAGAAAACTCACGAATTAGGAATGTTGTAAAAACTTTTATTTTTTTACGCTCACATCTTGACAGAGTAGTTCTGTGAAAAGTCAATACTAAATTATTATTTCATATAAAAATAACTACAGGCTATATAACAAGACTAAGAATCCAAGAATTTTCGCTATCTGATTTAGTAAAACAGATAGCGAAAATTAAGAGAAAATAATAATCTCCAGTGAACTGTTTTCTTGTTTTTACTTGTGTTTTAAACTGATAATATTTTTTATTTAAAGAAAAAGTAAGTAATGGCTCTGCCTTGCTGAGATGCGTGTCAGAAAATAAAGAGATTTTTTATAACACATCAAAAAACTTAATATAAAAGACCCTGACTTATATATTTTACAAATATGTTTTAATAAAATTTATATTTCATATATTTTGAGACTGATAATCTAAATATTTATTTAAAATTGAAGCCATTTAATTTATTGCTATACCTATTTGTTTTAAATGAGCCTCATATTTGCTGTGATAATATAATTTATTATGGCATCTCAAAGTTGTTAAACATAAAAAATAAAACTAATATGCTTCTCTATCTCTAGGGTCTAGATAGAATTGCAATTTTTATATATTTTTCCAAAATTATATCACCGATCAGCACATTTAGTGAAGATTTTGAGTTGTTGTTAGACTGTTATTAGACTATAATAATAATTATTTTACTTTAACTTTCTTTTTTAGATTCACTCTGTACATAGGAACCCACCTATGTAGTCTGCCTCCTAGGCAGAGGGAACCTAGAAACCTAGTATTCTTGAGGCATTGCGTATTTAATGGCAGAACTCAACGCCGCGCTTTGCTTCATTACTAGAGCGAGGAAATGCAAATATTAAATACATCATTCCTTCGACTGGGAATCGAACCCTCAACCGTCGCGTCGTGGTCCCTGCGCCACGATAGCCTGACGGATGATTTTACTTAATTATTTTGTAATTTAAATGTATACTGAATTTATATATTAAATAATATATCAGATGTTTGCCAAAAAATGCCAAAATGTCGTTAGTTGACACCATTTGTTTACCACTGAAATTTTATGTTAATAATAAATACTTAAATGCTGTTTTTAACTTAAGAAAATATTAATTTCACTTACCCTCATTTCTAAAAACTCATTCTTCTGTCAATTAATATATGTAATATACATAAGTTAAAGTTAACATGTTGCCAAATTGTTAATTTATAACAAAACAGTGCATAGATCATATTATTGTAAATATAATTAAGCTAAAGCAAAGAAATGTGTTTTAAAAGACAAAATGTATCTATTAAATTGTTCACAATGTGCATTTTACGATATGAATGTAATAAAGACTTGCGTGTCTACACGTAACTATACTAATCTTGAGTAGAAAATAAATAATAAAGCTTGTTTTATATGAGTCTTTTAATGTGAAATTCCTAAACAAAAACCAAACTAGCAGATTATTTAAATCTAAAGATCGCTTTCAGATATAAAATCTGAATAATCTTCTTATTTTAATACAGACTTGTTTTGGCCGTAATCAAAATTTAAGTAGAGAAAGTTTACATCCATCTCACTTTGATGGACCGAAATGCTTACAAACAATCTGTGGCGGATCTTCAAAGATTAGGGCCGGCTTTAGGTCGCCGACATGACTCCCGTCTACGTAGTACGTATGGCCACCCGCCAACTCGCAGTAGCCAATCTAACTTCTTCTAAATGTGTTTTTGATGTCAACATCATTACATTATCAGACGAGCCGTCGCTTTGAGTTGTATAGAAAATTTGCTTATAACTTGTTTTTTAATAATTTTATTATAATTTTTAAAAATCTGATACGTGTGTATATCTCTACTAGGAGATACATATGTTTATTGAATATTTTAACTATACACCTAAAACTATTAATAAAAATAGTGATAATAATGAAAAGACTGTAGAATCTTCTGCAAGCTCCGTAAACTACATACTTAGCGATTCAATGGGAAAATAATTAAAATAAAATACAATATTGCCTTATATATTATTGCCCACGTGAATCACTCTACTTTGTACTTAATCTCTGTGTCAAACTACATCGAGATATTTTTTTAATAGTGTACTTAATATCCTTTCAACAAAAAACATAGTTTACAAACAATACATTCATTACTTAGAGGGTGTAATCGTAGCCGTATTTGTATTTCCATCACAACCGGATATCGTGAAATGAACAAATAAAAATTATGGTGATTGCTTACTATATATTTAAATGGCATTATTGTCAATACCCATATAATGAGTTTTATTCGATTTAATTATATTTCTTGCAAATATTTTTTTAATTTTTTACTATTTGTACAGATTATAAAACAATTACAAATATAGGACCTCGTGGCGCAGGGGCACAAGGTGACTGTAACGCGACGGTTGTGGGTTTTATCTCCATTCGAGGAAGTGAAATATTTATTTACGTATATATTTTCATTTCTTCGCTCTAGTGTCGAGGCAAAGCGCGGCGTTGAGTTCTGCTACTCAACACGCAATGCCTCCGGAATCCGACAGAAAATGGGGAACGGAATGTGAGAAAAATAAAACCAAAATAGTTACTAAGCTGAAATTGAAACAAATTGAATTTTATTTAGTTATTTTTTACACCGTATCCTGCATTTAGCACGGTAGGCAGAGGGAACCCAGTGTTAAGACACTCCGCTGCTCCTGAGCCACGACTGACCGCAATTGAATTTTAATCAACGATAAAACTTTTAGCGACATTATTGTTAACTAATCTACTATAATTTTCAGCAGTAAGTGTTATTCTGTATAATATTCATCTCATACTCATCTCAGAATTGCTCATAGTTTTATTTAAGAAATTTCAAAATTTTATAAAGTTAAATATGCAATGTGCTTACTCAGGAACATTAAGGTGTAAAACGAAACTGTTTCACATTGACAGTGTGCTACTTCTGTCTCTTTGGCTGCCATATTTTAAATTATCCGAATTTAAAAATTTTATACTTATTTATTTTTTTATTTAAAATTTGTTTTATAAATATATTACGTATTTAAATCAATTATATCTAAGTAGATCTCTCGAGCACACAGGTTTTGACTTATTGCCAAAAACAGCATTACGTAAATACGAACTTTGAATATACACTTTTCAAATTATTTATTTGTCACTTTAATAATGATATTTAAAAAATATGGTAATATTGAATAAAATTGGAGTATATAGTATGGTAAACTTTCACGTACTATATATCCCATAAATATTTTATATTATAGTTAAATCAGTTCACGCTGTATCCCGCACAAAGCAGGTCTATCCTGCGTGACTGGCTTTCTCTTGGTAATTTGGTGTCTCCTATTACTAGAACGAAAAATCTAATTTCACTTGTAATATAAAAAAAATAAATAAAATTTTCTGCTACAAATTTTATGCAATGATTTGTAAGAAGAATTTACATACATACGTAAATATTAGATATTTTAAAGTGGGACTCATTTGAAGCCCTATATTGTATTTGATCATGATATTTGATCGAAATTGATCATGATAAATTTATTTATTCATAAATCCACGGAATTAAAATTAATTTTTGTATTACGTCCATTTATTTATAAATAAAACCTCACCCTCACTTTAACAAACTTAGTTGTTTAATTTCTTTTTAGAGTGACGGATACAATAATTCAATAATACTTAATTGATGAAAATATTAAGAAATATGTAGTTTGATTTTAAATGATACCCCAAAAAAGATTAAAAGATTAAATTAGATTAATTAATATATATAAAATCTATACTAGATATTTTTTCAGTATTTTGTGTAATACAATCTAATTTTCTTTATATAATTCAATAAAATACCTAAATCAATCATTTATGATACCCAAAAGTTTCAGAAGGATCATGCTAATAGAAGATAGATGACCTCCAAAAAAAGATTGTTGAATTCGAAAATTCAATATACATATAACTGATATACCTGTATAAATATACTGTATTTCGTAAAAAATATTATATTTCCTGGATTCATTCGCAATTAAAATTTAGGTAACGGCAATTCCATGAATAATTTGAAATCACAATATTGAAAATATAGCAATGTGATAGATAGAGTTTTGTTATTCGTTCACATAGAATACCCATAATTTCCAAGAGGCAAATTAATCCGGGCACGGGCGGGCTGATCGGCGCCGGTCAGCGCGTCCTCGCATACTAATGCTATTGTTTATCGAAGGGGCTAATCTGTGCGTACCAGCCGTTGCTGTCCACTCTTCAAATTGTAACGGATCACTTTCATCCGTCTATAAGCCGACCACCACCTAGCTCTAGTAACCAGAAGATCATCATATCTAAGCCAAAAAAATAGACCATTTAGACTGGAAAAAATAATAAAAAAAGATTTTATAATATGGTAGTCCAAATCAAAGTTTATGCAAATCGATTCAGGCGTTTTTGAATAATCGGTGAACATACAGAAAAAAAGATACCAACGAATTGAGAACTTCCTTCTTTTGAAAGTGGGTTAAAAATGAAAGACGTGCATTTGATATGAATAAAAATTAATTTGGAACTCAATATAAAGTTTTTCCCAAAATAAAGAAATTTATTATTTATTTATTATTTAATAAGTTATAGGACTTGTCCCATTTTATCACTTTGGGAAAATATCTAATTTTGTTTTTATATAATCTTCAGAATAAAAATGACCGCTAGCCATCAAATTGCCCTGGTATTTAAAAACTGTTAACATATAAAAGAATGTGTACAACAAATGAACACTATGCCCATCATAACACGTGTTAAGCTATAAAAAAATCGTCCCTTACTGAGTGATAATAAAGGTAACCCTCTACGGCACCTTTATTGTTATCGAATAAAAATAATCCCGGGATTTTTTGGGATGATCGTAAATTATGAGCGAATCCGTTGGGGAGCTCTGAAGGCGGTAACGGATCTCGCGTCCAAAGTGTTTGTTGGCTTCCTCGACACGCCATTATGTCTTGTATGAGCGGAATAAATACACGGCACTGCATTATGTTTGAACGGAATCCTTTTGATTTCTATGTTTACTACTTTTTTGATTTATATATTTTAACTTAAATTTGTTAAATTGATATTAAATAAGAAAAAATATTAAATATGATAAAATAATAATAGAAAAAAATGTGTTAATTAAGAATAATGCAGCATGTATTCGTATATGCAAAACATAGGTTTTTCATAACTTTGTTAACATAGTGAATAGAAACATTTTAAGTGTGTTTTAATAGACCACTTGATGAAAAGATAGTTGTCTATCGTTAAAAATGCTTCACAGGATATTTGCAGAGCTTTCTCTTTGAAGACCCTTTGTTCTTCATAATGTTTTTTTTAATACAAAAACATTTTTGTATTTATTGTACTAAATAGTTCCAGAACAGTAAAAGACCAATTACATAAAATAGGTGAATAAAATAAATAACAGGTACGGTTATAAATTATACACTTTACTCACAATGTCACATGATGTAGAAAAATATGAAAAGAAAATAAAAATAATGTCTACTTGTGAATGAATTTATAAAAGTGTGCCCTTGGGATTACTTGGGGCTACCTTGGCACTTAGGTGTGTGAGAAGTGATTTTAGAATTACAGTGAAGCTCAATCGCCAGTAATGTAATAATGTAATCATAATCGAGGTAACTATCCCGCTGCACTGCCTCCCTGGATTGGTATTGGTACTGGACTGGTATTCCCTATTGACTTTTTTAACATAATTATGTAATTATAATATTAAAACAAAATATAATTCCATATAAATAAAAAAAAAATACCTGAAACAAAATTCCTTGTACACAACAATTTCTATAAATTACAAATAAATTAACATAAAGTATAAAATCAGAATGATGGGGGAAAGAATACGCATGATCCGATAATAATGGGGACCGACGCATATTTTCGGGTGTGAAGCGCTGAAAAGCCACCGATACTAACAAAAGTGGCTGAAACTAATGAATTATTCATGGAAATGGTGCGGTGCATGTTCTATCACTGTTTTATCTATTGCGGGGCTTACGGTCGCCGCGGTCCCCCCAGCTCTCTCCCCCGCAAGGGTTAACTACCTTGGAACCACCAATTTTCTGCCGTTTGAGAAGACTAGATAAGCTTCATGTTGCAAATAAATATTATCGTAATGCGACCGTTTACAGCATTACTATTAGACAAACTTTATATAAGCATTTAAAAAAAATGTATCACGTTATGGAAGGTAATTTTATTTAGTATTATGTTATCTGATATTCTGGGACTTTGACTTTTAAAATTTTAAATATTAATTGAAGAGAATTTTGTAGAGGTTGAACAACGAGTGACTGTAAGTGGACTTCGATTTCCACTCGAGGTTATGAATTATATATTTTCATTTCTTCGTTGTTGTTTGTCGTCGTGTTCCGCCACAACACTTGTGTCGATAATTGGGCGGAAAGTAGGGATCAGAGCGTTTTAACACTAGGTTCCCTCTGGCTACCCTGCTATACTCGTATGCTGGATACTTGAAATTTATTTAGTTTTATTTCTCTGATTTTAAGGGTGCTACAAGCTTTAGCAATTATAATTTTAATTTTAGTACAAGTGACCTTAGAAAAAAGCTTGATTTAAAAAAAAAAAAAATTCTCTTACTTGTAAAAAAAACATTATTATGTGTTACAACACTATAGTGTTTTTCCAGTCAAATTTTAATTTAAAGTACTCGTCCAGAGAAATCAAACGTGTCCCAAGCACGACCTATCTTAGTTCAGAATACTTTTCTTAGTTCAGAAGTCTATTTGACAAATTGCCTTCCAGCTTCATCTTCCTCGTAAACCCTCCGAGTGAGAATCGAACTCACAACCTGCCACATTTAAAGTCACACGCTTGCTTGCACTTGCGCGACGACTGGCCTCGTCACATGAATAAATCTGTCACATTTATATCGCCTCTGCAAATCACAATTTCTTAAATTGATAAAATTATCAGCTCAGTTCTTTATTTATGGCGCATCGAGGGTGCCAGTTGAGCACTAATCACTTTGCCAATGTCACGTTGTATGGAGAACAGACAAAGGAGATTGTACGGTAAAAAAGAGATTATATTATTATTATTACACAATAGGAGAACGCATGTGTCAAACTGTTTTATTATGTCAAATAAAACAGTTTGACATAACAATGGAGATATAATGTACACTGTATATATACTGAATCATTATAAAATATAACATTTTACATAAATGTGAAGTTTCGCAGCAATTTGTAGATATCTTGTAGAAAAACTACAAAAATTGAAATATATGTCTGTGACGGTCACCTTATTGTACGAGACGTCGCGACGCCGATGTTACCGTAAACAAGATAAAGCCGGTCACCTCGTTCGGGACAAAACGCTTACAGTATAAATCTGCGCATTTTCCTAACCAACCTCACTTTATACAACGTTAAATAACACCTTATTTTTTATTTTAATTAAAAATTACAGAAAATCTTATAATAATATGTAATTTAAAATCAAATATTGCACATTGAATAGATAGTAGATGATTTAAAAAAAAATGTAAATAAATAATAATAACACCACCAATGGTAGTATCAGTAAAAAATAGGTTATCTTATCTTACTTACTTAAATAGGTAATAAACTTCATTTTACTTATAGAGACCTCAATTTGTTATGTATAACAACAGCTACAAACCCGTATTTTTTATCCAAAACCGTGTACTTTTTCTCATCTCACTCTCTCTCTTGCTTTTCTTTCTTTTCTTCACATCCATAATATATGTATGCATAAAACATTGTACCGGTTTCTCAACTTAGTTATATATAATTTCAAAGAAGGGAAGTGGAAGGGATCCACAAATGTCGCCTTACAGATTTCCTCCCCACAAAACAATTTCCAAATAAACTAACAGTACTGGTATAATAAATCAAATCAAATCAGATGTCAACTCGGAGCGTGTTTAGAGTTAGGAAGATCAGGCTGATAGCAGTCGCCTAGTCGTCTGCATGCTATAACTTTTGCAATTAAACTTTTATTCGGAGGCCGACATTGCTCTGCATCTCCATTTATATTTATTTTGCTTGTATATTTTTGAAAAATGCAATATAATAATTGCATTTTTCAAAAATATAACAATATAACAATTTATTGTAGAAGTTAGAAGCTACTTTGTATAAGACTACAATAAATTATCTACCAACATTTATTCATACTAATGTAATAAACTACTTACATAATTGTGCATTGTTTTTGTTGATTGTACATTTATACAATCCTTAAATTTGTTATTAAGTTTAGATAATTATTGATGTTAATTTCAGATTGTAAACGAGAAGAGGAGTGTATATTTTTACTACATTTTTAACATCGTTTTAGTTAAATGGGTGTAATTAATTATTTTACTTGACTTTGAAAATGTCTTTATTTTAGTAGTCCATATCACACATTATTGTATAATTTTGTGATTTTTGCATCGATTACAATTTTTTGGCGCTAGAAGCTAGAAAATAAAAAAGTTTTAATGAATTTCTTTTTAATACAGTACTGCCTGTTCTAAAGTCGGAAGTTTCAAATGTTATTGATAAAGTTATGCAACTCGTTATGGATTTTATGTTTATTACGAGAATCTGCTTTAGAAATCCGCCAACTTGTTTACATAGAATTCTGATCGGGTTTTAGTTAGAATTATACATTCGAGGAAGTTGCCAACCAAATATCGTAGCATGTTGCCTAGGAAATAACACAGTTTCAAATTTTGATACTAATTTTTATTCTGCTACA
>DWNA01001843.1:0-13280 GCA_018249835.1 Heliconius besckei
TGCATGTTGCGTGGCGGAACTCAACGCCGGGCTTTTGCCCTGGTGCCAGAGTGAAGAAGAGAAAATATTCATCTGATTGGGATCGGATCCACAATCGCTGCGTTACCTACAGTGGCACCCTTGTGCTCCTGCGCCACGACGGAGGCTAGATAGAGAGATAGCTTAAAAATAGTTGATACAATTATATACTTTAATCACACCTATCTTTCCCTATTTTGTTAAATTAAGTTTGACGTAAATTAGGTCACACCATCAATAATTTAATGAATTGCTTAATAATTACTTTATTTTCTCTGCATTCTGCAGTAAATATCTACTATTACTTCTTTATTACATACAATATATAAAAAAATCTTAACAAAAACCTGATATTTTGTTACGTTAATCAATTATTTTCATTTCTAGGCATACGCTGATGAAGGTCACGATCTGAAAGGTGTTATTGAGCACGTATACAGATCTATGGAAGATTATCTCCGAGAGTGCCTCTCTCTCGACCCTGAAGACACCAAGCTGCCTCCACCAGATAGATAAAATCATCTCTCATGTTACATATTGACATATTTCATTAATTCATATGATTTTAAGATTATCATTATTTTATATGTATAATTGTTACAAATTTGTAAATATGTAAATGAGATAGTGCTTTAAATTGTGTTCCCCAATAATTTTAACTTACGCCTCTAAGAGACACAACAAAGTGCTAAAAAACAAGTGTTTACTATTAAAATGTCAACATCTTAGTTTTATGATTATTCACGTCGCTTTGATGAAAATAAAAATTTAGAAAGTATACATAATTTGTTCGTAAATTTAGGGTCAGAATATGTAAGTCGGGCTAAAATTTAATTAATTTTCATATCGATCTTTCTATTATGGACGTCGCTTAAGCAACATTCGCCTTTCTATCTTACTAAATGTCATTTAAGACTAGATAGGTTTCTTAATCTTAAAATCGAATAATTTTAATAGTATTATAACAAAATTGAAAGCTGTAATTTAAATACATATATTGTTACTATAATTATAATAACAATATACTACAAATATATTGTTATTATATTATAAAACATATATTGTTATTATAATTGTAATTACTAATAGCGATTCGAGCTTTATCCCATAGGCTTTACTGTAACCCTTTCTACTTCCCTCTTTACTATGTACTACTGTTACCGTATTAACCTTATATAATACATTTGAGTGTGTAATCTATTCATAATTATATATACCATTTTGTTAAATAAACCTTTATATATTTTCCTATAGATTACTTACAAAAAACTTACACGTAATACATAAAAAAATTATGAGGAGCTTATCGTTTAGGGAATCTACTAGGGCTTTTACAACATAGGATTTTTTCCAATATTAGTTACGAACTTTTACAGTTATGTTCCATAGTGACGTTATAGTGCTGTTGATATACCTCGAACGAGTTTGGTAAATGTTAAATTAAAAAATCAATCACTTCTAGTAAATTCGTTATCTGTAATTAGAAAAAAGTGACCTTGTTCATGTTTTAATCCTCTACTGCTTTCTGCCTCATCGATGAAGACAAAAATATTTGCCCAAAAGCCACTGTTGAACACTTATCACCGTTAAGTTCATATTGTATCTTATTGATTATAGTTCATTTAATAATTAAAGTTATAGATATAAAAATAAATCATTTGATTGAAATGTACGACAAGAATAAAGCTTACGTTGAAGGTTTTAAATAAATAAATCGGACCAACGAGTCTTCACACACTTTTAACACACATGACATTTATATCGCTATAGGCCTCAAAGTAAATAAACAATAAATAATATAAACATTAAAATAAGAACTGTGTACAAAGTAGATTAAATGAGCTAGGATTCGCCTTTCTGAAAAATATTAATATTTAATTAACGTACGATGCAAACAGTCAATGTCAACGGAACGGAATATTTTGATAAGTAATTAATATTAGAATAATTATGTAGAAATATCGTCAGTTAGATATCAACTTATGATGTTGTGATTAAGAGAACTGAAATCTGTAGCGGAAACATTTATTTTGCCAATTTTTAGAAATATCTTCGACGGTTAGATATTTTATTCGTTACTAAATATATGGAATGAAACCATAAGCCACAAGGATTAGTGTTAAATGATCGATGTAATTGTTGTTCCCTCACCTGAGACGTAAGTAGGTAATTCGTTGTTGTTGTATAGGTATAATTGTCGACGGATATTTATTAAGTGTTATCTGATACCTGCATAGACGCATATCGTACATTCCATGTTTGTGAAGACTGCCAATTTGGTCTAAATTTTATAATTAAAACCTACGATATGTCGATGACATTAATTTTCAATCGCCGTTATGGTCTTAAGGATGCTGTGATTCTTCTATTGCAAATTTTATCGATATTGTATTAAATATATATATTAAATTAATATTATATCTGCATCTGATATACGTAGGGCCTAGTCAAATCGAATTCGTTGTAATTATTAAAATTAATTCTAAGGTTAATATTAATTTAGAAATTTGAAAACTCTTCCATGATTAAAATATAAACTGTATTGCTTTCCCCAGATAACAAATCTAGACAATATAATTATGGTCTATGTATACATCAAAATCATATTAAATTTTATAGTTATTATAAAATGAGAGAGTTCGGTAACCGGGTGCTTTAAATTTACATAATGTTGTATTAATTTCTTTAGCAAAAAGTCTATAGTTATACAAAAATAAATACAAAATAAATATGGGTATATCAAATGACCTGCTGTAATACAGGCCCGTTGTGTACCAAAGAATTGAGCTTAAGGCTTGCAGACAATAGTTTCCTCTGCGAGCCTTAAACTATGGACGGTAGAGCGATGAATTCGTCGAAGGAATTCAAATAAGTAATGAGAGTTTCAGCAAATAACACCAATTTAATACGTGTAGTTATTATCGGGTAATGTGACAGGTTGTTATCTAATATCGGCACTAAATTCGATCCATTCAATTGTTTGCACGCTGCTTATCTAAATTTTTCCTTTATTTTCTAATTGATAGCCCTTTAGTCTTCCAGTGTAGCGAAAGCTTCCAGTACCATAGATAATAAATACTCTTGGGGCAAGAACGTAGGAACTATGTGATGACTATGTCAATTATTTCATTATCTCAACTCTGGACAGCTATGTCTTTATTATTTCTTTATATTTATCTCTACAACTTAGTTTAGACTTACTAGTTTTCGCAGGTACAATGAATGTGGTATAAATGTCGAACAGTATCGCTGTGTCTTTAGAATCTTTATGCAATTATTCCACATAGGAGGACATATTGCGGTTTTTTAAATTTTATTAATTAATTATTTCTTTGCATAAAAAATGTGTATGATAATAATTATATTGTTCAAAATATATAAATAACAATATCATATCCAATGATGACAATATTAACATTATTAAATTAAATAATTTAAAAACCTCAAATGCAGAATAATTGCAGCGTAGTGTCCGCCTTCGTAACTGTAGAGTGTCGCGGGTTGCTCCTTAGCAATTAGATCGATGGTGAGCGCGATGTTGAACACAATAATACTCTTACCTGTCTCCCATTCTCCACGCGAGCTAGCGCCCCCAGCTTCAGCTGTGCTCCTTGCACCCTTATCCTCACCCTGTTGCCATTAGGCTAGCGAGTCTGTCACAAGTTACAGGGCGGTCTTATAAATTATTGTATTCAGTAACGCGCCGTTTGATGGCCCTAGAGAAAATTTATATTCTACGTTGTTGTTAATCAGTGTTATAAAACTTATCGTCTCGTTTAAGAGTTACAGTGTTGTATAGATCGGTATGTTTATTTGTAAATTCTGAAATTATTCTGTTATTAATGTAAAGTTTCTTTGAATAAATAAAATTTTCATAATCGTTACTGATGTAGTTTTATTTGAAATTTATATTATTTTCACGTCCAAAATCACTTGTTCCGTTTCTCCCCCACATATCTAAACTTCTGAAATATCTCTCGAGATGCTCATCTCTCGAAGCTATCTCGGAGAGACTAGAAAAGCCTGCACGAGTTGTGCTACCAAATTCATCATCTGAATTACAGTTCGACGAAGACAGATTTCGAATTAACTCGTAATGTGAAAAATTCATTGTCATCGAAGAAGCATTGTCAACTTCTAATAAATTTGAGCTTGGGTTTGTGACGCTGTCGATAAACATATTTGGTGTATCTTCGTAATGTAATGGTGTTTTTACTTCAGAACTGCCATATTCTCCATTGACCAGCTTGCTTTTCTTTAGCCGCCCCAAAGCGAGATTTACAGATTTAACGGCTTCGTTCGTATTAAACGATTTACGTTTCACTGGTTCATTGTTCAACTTTTTAGGCGGATTGGATGAATAAGATTTCGCTTTATTTATGGATGTCTTATCAATTTTCGACTTAGAACAACTTTCCATTGTGACTTATTAATTTTGTAACTTGTAGTTTGTTAAATAGGTTACTTACCTATTCATTTTGGTTGTCAAATTTTATACTGCCAACAATAAACACATAAATTATACCATAAATCATATTTTTATTTGACAACTGTAGGAATGTCTTGTAAATTGTAATTGAATCGATTTTGTATAACGTAAATAGTGGTGTATTTTTTATCTATTAACACTTTAAAATAAAACATTTTTAAGTGACATCTACATATTGCTTTGTAAATTGCTAATAGCTTTATAATTTGCACTACACGACTTAGATGGATAACGCTAGGTGGCGCGCTGATTGTTTCTATTTATTATTACTAGATGTCCTTAGTAGTATAGCTACTAATATACGTAATTTTTTTATTATTATTAAATAACTACGTCATAACTTAAACATTTATTAAATAAAATTATAATTGTTTTTTCCAATATGCAAATAATAATAAGCATGTGGTATTTTATTAATTTACATAAATTCTAAAGTTGAATCTCAATAAGATTTTTGAAATATTGACTGAATGTAATATAACTGTTATCATAAAACATTTTTAAAAAGTACGAGCTAAAGTACAAGCTAGAATTAAATTATAGAAAAAATAAACTACAAAGAATGGAAACATATTTGTTGTATTTACATTTTAATGTTTAACCTAAAAAATTGGCTTGTATTAATTTTGAAGGTAAATAGGTATCACAAAGGGCAGCGGCAGTTGGGGCTATAGCTTCTATTTCGGCCTTTTCACCGCTGTCCAAAATCTCCTGTAACTCCTTCTTTAAACTCAAACCTGGTAGAAAAGATTGTTATTTATTATATAAAAAAAATTAAGGCTCAAAACCAAAAAAATTAAAGGCTTAATATAATTTATATTTTAATAGGCTGTTTATCTTCATGCTTTATTCCGCGTAGGTACCTATAGCAGAGAACATAAGCACATCTCTACATACCTATATACCTATGTAGGTACATAGGTATGTAGAGAGTCCAAGACACACAGTTAGCTACCTCAGCCGGAACTCAACGTCATTCGTTTGTCTAACTAGAGCAAGAACTTGAAAACAATTATTTTTTCTACAGGATCACACAACTTTCCCCTTATCGAAACAAATGTAAATAAATAATATATGTAATACCTGCCAAATTATCTAAATACGGTCTTTTAATCAGTGATAAGAGTTTTCGCTTGTCGAGAGCTGTGAGAGGCAAACGTGCCGCCTTGGGGGCCAGCGTGATGACGTCACTGTGTAGCGCTCCCAGCAGTAGCAGACTGCTGCAGGCGAGCGTATCAGATAAATGCGATTGTGCCTATAATTTTATTGTATTGGTCATTTTGTACTTATGTTTTTGTTTTTTTAATTTAACTATGTATTCCGTATACGGAAGTAGGCAAAGGTAACATTCTATTAAGATAACATATTCCCCATCACCCAATTATATATTTATAAAGATTTGCTTTTTAAATTGCTCAATTAAAACTAGTATGAGGGTTGCATATAGAGTCATGATAATACCTCATTGTAAATAGCTACTTTAATGAAATAGTTGTGGGTTCGATTCGAGAGTCGAAATATTTATTTAAATTTATATTTTCATTTCTTCGTTGTGGTGTCGAGGCAAAGTGCGGCGTCGAGTCCGTCACTAAAACACAATTACTCCATAATTTGGCGAAAAATGGGGAACGGAGTGTCTTAGCACTAGGTTCCCTTAGCTTTTATATAAATATAAAAAATAATAAACTTACAAGTGAACCGTATTTATAAGTGAAGAAGATCTCATATCCGTGTGGATCACAATCGACAAGCGCGAGAGCCTTTAAACGCAGTTCTTTGACTAAACGACAGAGCAATTGTCTCGTGCACACGTCGGGATAGCCTTTACCCTAATTTAGTTAAGAGAAGTAATAATCGAAATAAGGTTAAAAGATTTTAAAAAAAACAGATTACACTGAAACTTCCTGTTTTTTCCTAGATTGGAGGGTAGGCAGGTAGGAAACTTAGTATTAAAACACTCCGTTTCCCTTTTTCCACCCAATTTTCTGCACATGTTAAGAGGCAGAACTCAACAACAACAACATATATTTTTCTTAAAAAAACATCATTGAGTGATTGTTGACTGCATAAATCATAATTTCAAATACGTTTTACCTTTTACGTCGTTATAAAATATATTTATGTAGGTATTCTTTTGTAAATTGATTTATAGCAATTACCTTTGTCATAGTGCCTATGGTTACATATTTACATATACTATACAATATCACCTTCGATAAAATGTATTAGGCTTTCAAAATCTAACAATATTACAAAATTCCACTTCACGTTAATAAAAAAGAATATTTTGACCTAATATTTATAGTATTGAATATAATCTACAAGTAGTATTACCGTCAAAATTATAACAGGCCCCAATCTCAGCAATGCTCCTTCATCAAGTAATTTTTGGAATATAGCATCCTTTTCTATTAATAGAATATACTTAGCGGATGATTGGAATTCCTTTATGCCATTTATATCTTGAGGTATCAGTGTACCTATTAAAAAAATATAATTATATTGTCAAAAGATAACGTTTAAGCATGAAGTTAAAGTCCCGAGATTTAAATTTAACTCCAGTTAAGAGTAAAGTTCCCGACTATCTGCGCAATTTTTCTAAGTATTACCTGTGGAGTGGCGGAACTCAACAAAGAGCTTTTGCCTTCGTGCCAGAACAAAGAAATGAAAATATTAATAAATAATAATTCATTCCTTCGAGAGGGAATCGAACCCACAACCGTCGCGTTACAGTCACATCCTTGCGTCATTGCGATGGAATCTTCTTATACATCGTCATACCTGCAAAGTTCAAAACAAAGAAAACCCCATCTTCAAAATCTTAATTATTGTAAAACTAACCCCCTGACATCATACAGTCAATCATAGTTCCATCTGAATTGTATATCTTCAGTGATCCTGCAATAAGGCCTTTAGCTGTCGCCACGAATCCTAAGTTCCAAGGAGGAGTTTCTAACAAACAACACGCATCCCTTACTCCTACGTCCAGTCTTGACTGACTTCCAAATCGAGTGACATTTTGATAGAATAGTTCCCTATAAAAGTTAAACTTAAGAATACATTGCAAACAAATAAGTCTTTATAAAACGAAGGGGCCCTATATATTCAAAGATACAGCTTGTGGACCCATAGGATGTTAAGTATTTTCTTTCAAGAATAATTACAAACGCTTCATATAAACTTTAATCGATTTAGTTAAATTTAATAATCACCTTCTTGTAATGGTTAACTTTTTTGTGAGTAATTCATGAGCTTTTGATAAAACAAACACAATAGTGTTAAAACGAGACTTGTCTTTCGTTCTCGAATAGTTCAGCACCGTTGTCCTTGCTTCATTTAATTTTTTTAATGTAACCCTGTAAATTTTGTAATATTTCTTTAATTAATATATATTTTTAAATAATAATTTTAATAATAATTAATATTCTCAAATATTTAGTTTATAAAAAAACGTATATATACAGTTGTAAATTAATATAATATAGATACTAGTTTCATTTATACTTGTAAGGAAAATAGAAAACTATATATAAATGTTAAAGGAATAAATTATAAACAGAAAAATGCACTCATTAAGTTATTAAATACTTCATTTAGAAGACGGGGCACAAGTGTTAATTTGTCGTTTGCTGGTTCGATTCCCATTCGTGGAATTAAAAAAAATGTATTTTCATTTTTCGCTCTGGTAACAAGGCGAGGCGCAACGTTGAATTTCGCCGCAGAACACACTATGTCTCGAAAATTTTACACAAAGTGGGTAACGAAGGGCCTTAACACTGCTGGAAGAAATAAATAAATGTATCATTATTTTATATTAACCTATTTTGATCAAATATACAATTTGTCCACAGTCTTTGATTTCTTATAATCAGCTTCGGCGAGTCTCCATTTTCAGCACAGATATTCACATCGTGTAAAATTTTTTCAATTTTTTTCAATAGTACTGTCCTGCTCTCAATCAATGTTTTGGATAGTAGATTTGCATTATTGACTATAATTATTTTTTAAATACATTTATTTATTATAACTCATACATAACATATCTAGTCGGTAAATAAGAACTTATCAAATATATAAATAGATACCTTTACTGTCAGGTGATTGTTTCAAAAGATAATGAATTTCATTAAATTCTAATTTCCGTTCTGGCAATTCTAGGTTCTGGCTTGACTTTTCCTGTCGTTGACTCAAGTTATCGATGGCAGCAACGAGCTTCGGATCTTGTTTAAAACAAGAAACCGAACACGACACCAATTCGGTTCCAAATTTCAACGAATCAGTATTCATTAAATCCATTCTAAAAAACAACCAGTGACGTCTCAGCCAACCTTTCAAAACAATATAATTGACAAGCAAATCGGATAAAGTTCTATTAAAACGAACCACCGGCAAAAGTATTAATGATCGCTACCTACCTAGTGGCGAGATGTTTATCGACCGCAAACAATAACAGCGTCACAAAACAGAGCTCGTAAAAGGGCCACGAGACAAAAGAGCAGCTCCTCGAGCGACTGGAGAGCGTTTTTACAGCGAAGTCGAGCGAAGATGCGAAGACAAATTCATCGACGTCGTCGGTGGCGCATCCGACTCGCGCGCACAAAAAAAATGACAATAGATATAATCGAGAGATAGTCGGGGCAGGCGTCTCGAGGAGCAGATGACACGGCCTGACGACCGCACAAAGGCGTGAAATGACGTCATAATAGCCTCGAATTATCGCCCCCTCTTGTCTCAGGCAAATATTTAACAGCAGCCCCGTTTTTGTCCTCCTTCTTCGGTAAGAGATCATAAATAACAAAGTTTTAGTAGACAAATGATGAGGACCGTTAGTGCAGGGTTTTGTTATACGTG
This sequence comes from Heliconius besckei, assembly GCA_018249835.1. Classification (NCBI taxonomy): domain Eukaryota; kingdom Metazoa; phylum Arthropoda; class Insecta; order Lepidoptera; family Nymphalidae; genus Heliconius; species Heliconius besckei. The sequence continues at coordinate 9,359 of DWNA01001843.1, forward strand.
ATACATGGCAACGGAAAGATGTTTATATCTTAATATGAGAAAATTAATATTGTGGTTCTCTTTTTACACAAAAAAAGTTTATGATTTCGTCTTTTCTTTATTATTATATTTTTTAAAACATACATCTATAACACTATTATAGATGTATGAGTTTTGAAACGATCGGAAAAAACCCAGACGATGTTTTTATAATTTATTTAATAATAATTAAAACTGTTACAACAAGTTCTCAACTTGTTGTAACAATTTTAATTATAATTGCATAATCAATGCCTTAAAGTGTGAGAAAGTAACCCTTGTAAAATATTCCCATTATTGGCGAGGCACCCCGAGGAGCTTCGATAGCATCAGCGGGAGTCAGCCCGCACAAATACCATACAAATTATTCGATGGCTCCTTCGTATTGATTGTTGCAATTATTCGGCGAACCCTTTCACGAAGTCGCGACCACGGGGAGGTGAGAACGCACTTATCTCACAGATCTATCTCATGTTATAACGACTGAACTCTTTCAGAGTGGTGTGAGTTAACAATGTCGTTATTTGATGTTGGGAGGTCGCCACAGGACGGCTCCCGGTTACGTGCTATTATTTTTTGTCACGCTCTAAGATAACAATCAGCAAGACAACAGCTATGGATTTCTTATAAGTTTTATAGCTAAGCAATAACGCAACTTTTGACATAATAAAAATATAAAAAACCAGTGACATAGAGGTACATTCACACACAAGTACCTAGTTGAAATAAATACGTAATTCTGTCAATGTTTAAGCGTAAGTACGAAGTAACAAGCTTCCCACAAAACCTCGAGTACGAAATGGTCATCTGAGCGGAAATAAATGCAACAATTATAAAAATAAGAATAAAACATTCGTCGTATGAGTTGAATGGCGAGCGACTGCGCTGGAACCGCAGGGCGTCGGCCCACAATGGACCACCATCGCGCTATCTCGATGGACGATACGCTGCCGCCCAATTGACTGCTCAAATGTTATTTTAATACTTTGTTATTGAATTCTGATTAGGCTCATATGAAATTTGGATATTTGCGTATTTAATAATATCGATCTTTATGAAACTTATTGACAGTGTCGTTACAAGGTAATAAGGTTGTAGGTACATGTACATGAGCTGACGTGATGGGATTATTCTGGACGATATTTCATTATATTTCTGATAAAATTTGAAAGGAATTTAGAAAAGTTAGAGACATGTGGATTTATTGCATAAATTAGTATGCATATACTACAATCCAAAAAATACTGATTAATATAATTAAATGTAAAAGATCGATATAGATGAGCTCTATATATTAGCAAATATGAGTTTAACACAAAAAAACTATAAACGCAAATCGACAATAGCATAAAAGCGAAATTTCACAAAAGTATTAATTACATTCCGCATTTATTAAAATAGCACTCGACTAACAAAAGGAAACTTCCCTAATTTCTTATTATAATAATTGAGACCCACATTCCCACACGCGAGCTTGGTAAATTCGCAACAGTTTCTCACATTGAGTAGCCACTACTTGGAGCTTTGTGTGGTGAACAATACAACAATCGCAATAAGTCTACGAATGCGTCTACGGCTCGTACTCGAGTGGCCAGTGCTGGTAGTGCTGGGGGCATATAGTTCCGCCGCTTCATTTGTTCGTATTGTTTTTCGTGTAAGTGATCGGTCTTGGTATATATTGGTGTATTAAGAATATTAAAATAACAATAATCACTTGTCATTCAAGTAATAGGTGGCCCTTTTAAGTAGTTATTAGGTAGCATTTGTTTATGACCATCATAGAAATGAAGAATATGTCGTATTCGTATGACATTTTTTTGCAGCTTCACGTACACAGTTAACAGGATACGCAGAGGAACCTAGTGCTAGGACACTCTGCTCCCCTAATTCTGGAAACATTACGTGCTGAGTGGCGGAACTCAACGCCACGCTTTGCCTCTACATCAGAGCGAAGAAATGAAAATATTACATAGGTACTTTAATTCCTCGAACGGAATTCCAACCCACAACCTACAATTCTACACGCATGTGCTCCTGCGGCAGAACTGACCTCATTTATATTATTATATTTTCAAATTTAAAAAACTGTAATCATTTCACGTTTAAAATAGTTATTAAACTTTAGTGTTAAAGTTCCCCCAGTCTAAACAGGACGCTGAAGTGGCATCCCATAGCGCCCCAACATTAGAGTTGGTCTTTTCCCACCCCACTTCACCCTGCAATATGCTCCCGGATAAATTTACATGTTACAAAGCGACTGTCACATATTAAAGGTCATAATTACGCAATACATTAGATTTATAGCAGAAAAACAATGGAAATCGAGAGTCCAACCCTTTTGTTGCTTCAATAGTAAACGACGGACGCGTTGATCATTTATAGGGTAATTGATAAACAAAAATGTTCTCGTGAGATGAGAGAGATTTTGGGCAATTAAAAATTTTTAAAATACAAAAAAATAAACAATACAATAGAGTCCCTTTGTTTATTAAAGTACTGTTATTATAATTGTATCAATATTTTTGAGAACCTCCTCTTTTTTTTACGGTTTTTAACCGACTTAAAATTAATAAATTAATAAAAATCGACATATATATATATATATATATATAAAAAAAATCGATATATATATATATCGATTTTTACTTTTTTTTCACTAAATATTATGATATATTTTTTGTTTACAGCGAAATACAAGAAAGTCACAGCTAAACAATAGCAAATAGATAAAATCAATAAAAGCCATCAGCTATTTAATTAGAATCAAACAAAAGCTATTATTACTGCGATTGCCATATCGAGCTACCATTAAAAGTGTAACTAATAGTAAAAAATAGACAAAAAATAGAAACACATTATACGTTTATCTTTATCTTTTAAGGTAAAGCCCGCGAGATCTGGTTTAGCGTCAGTTTATCGCGACTTATCTGCACAACAAACAAATACTAGTATTGGATTCATTAGACAGGTGTGCGACAGGAGTCGGGAGCGCAGGCGCCGATGTCTTAGATTAATTCGAGTAACCAGCAAGAAGATAATATTGATAATGTTATCATATAGGCTTCTGGGCATTTGTTATATCTATGTTCTATAATATAGAGTACGCACTTACCGTGGGAAACGGAAGTTTCTTACTGGGAACGAAATGTATCAACTAGGTTCCCAGGTTCCCCCTTGCTGTAGGTCCATTTATGGTATACTTGGAGTTTTATGACTATATTGAGTTAAACAACTGTTTACAATATACTTTATTCAACAAAAAATGAAATTATTGAATACAACGAGGCCGGGTATCGGACAGAAAGCGCCTGACTATTAACGTGAACCATCACGTTGTTCAACCATGTTCAACAACCATGTTGGTTCTATTCCCACTCGAAGGAATATTTAAATTATTTTCACTCCATCGCTCTGATAAGACAATGCGCGGCCTGCGTATAAGTTCACGGAATGGCTCGAATTTAGGCCGAAAGCTAAGTATCTTAAAATTAATTTCACCCTACCGTGTCATATGTATATACCTAATGAAATGAAAATTGCTATATATAATACAAAGAGTTATTAATATGTAATTGGAGACCTATTCTATTATTGATAATTTGATTCAAACTACAGCTTTTATAAGCTATAGAATAATTATGTGAGATTTTGCATACAGTGCAGTCAGTGCAGTGCATTAGATGTCACCTGCAGGTGTGATTGCAGCTGCATAAGACATAAAATTACCTCTTAATAAAAAAAATATTTTACATTAAACTTAATAGAAATTATATATATGAATATACCTACACTTTAAAGGCCTATCTTAGACAATAAACCCAGTTACATCACTTTGTTTTAATTATTGTTAAAAGTACGTATAGAGTAGTGATTTTCAATCCGTTTAAGCAACACGTAGAATATC
>DWNA01001844.1:0-13279 GCA_018249835.1 Heliconius besckei
GTCAAGGACTGACATGCTACGAATTCTAACAAGTGACCGAATGTTTATTGCGTTGTATTTTTTTTTAAATTTCCTTAGAATTATAAATGGTAATTGTTAGTATTTTTTTAATTGTACATCTTATGCAAATTATAAAAAAAATATTATTACTATTGTACCAATAATAAAATAATGAACAGGTAACATGGGTTTCAAAACACCCATTAAACGTATCTATTGAATGTAGTATAAATTACATTCAATAGATAAAATAGTAGTTTTGTTTTTAGTTATGCTAATTCTAATTCTTCAGTCTATATAAAATCTATCAATGAAAACTTTCAGTATATTAAACGTTGTTGAGTTTCGTCACTCAAATACGCAACGTCTCCTAAATTCGAATTCAAATAGAAGTGTCTTAAAGGGACGAAACGTTTTAACACTAGGTTCCAAGGTTCCCTCTGCCTACCCTGCTATGTGCGAAATACAGCGTGAAGCTAAAAAACGACGAATCAGTATCAAATCAATTTAATTCTAAGAATAAAATTCATTCGATATAAAATTACCTACAGTGTATACAATTTCGACATCACGAGAATTGCACAAAGCGACGTAAATAGGTCGCGGAATATCCCATAGGGGTCCCTTGAGTACTCACAGCCCGTGGGTAGGCCCGTACCTACTAGTACGTTGAAAACTGGGCCACGTGTTACGTAACAGTGCGGCTGCAGTTTATAATAGGAAGACAACTTATATATATATATTTGTAGCTTGTATGTTGAGATTTGTGTATATATACGCCTATTATTAGAGAACTGGTTGGAATAATAATTAATTCTTGGGGTGTAAGTATATAACAATTATTAGGTTCCTTTTGAGGTACTGAGGGCCTGGTGGCACAAGGATGCGATCGTGAAGGCGACGATTGTCGGTTCGATTCCCACTCGGGAAATTAAGTGTTTAATATTTTCATTTTCTCGCTCTGGTAAGGATGCAAAGTGTGGCGTTGAAATTCGCCACACGTAATGCCTCGAGATTTCGACGGAAAGTGGGTAACGGAAGTGTTTTAATAGGAGCGTCCTAGCAACAACTTGCAAGATTCCCTTTGTCTATAAAATAAAAATTAAGTGTGAATCAAGAACAAATATATATATTTATTAATCCATACCTATATTATAAATTCGAAAGTAACTCTGTCTGTCTGTCTGTCTTTTACGCAATCAGGGCCAAACCGTTAATTTAATTGTGATAAAATACTCATATAGAAATACTTGAGGGTACCGGGATGAACATAGGATACTATTTTTTCTCATATTTTTAATATTTTCGATATATACTAATATATTAAAATAATTAATTTGACATGCAATTTATTCCGCCATGTTAATAACGACCGTCGCTACGCGACAACGGCTTGCAAAGTTTGTTTTAAGAAAACGTCACCCAAAGTGAGTTTGCTTAATGAATACATGGCGCGCTCCGTAATAGATTTGTATACATTAACAAAAATTATATGATTTCTATAATTTGATATTCATTCTTATGAAAATAAATATAATAGTCACTTTTAGCATTTTATCTAAATGAAAATTATAGTTTACTGTATAACATTCTGATAAATAATTAATATGTCATTGATTCGGAATGACCTAGCCTACGAGTGGTATAGTATGACCAACGCGAACGGGCAGATGACTTTAATGGTTTTGTAAATTTTTATATATTTTCGAATTATTATTATTTTTTATGTAATTATCTGCTGCTTATAATTAATTTATCTCAGTTCGGTTATCTATACCGATGTTATGCACTTTAATATTGTTCGCAAAAATTAATAATTATTTAATATAGAAAAATATTTAGTACGCGCGCACGGCAAACTTTAGGTACTTTTTCTAATATTTAGAATTTCCTTTAGTTACTTTTACTTCTTTTGTTTTTTCATTTCGGTAACTCAGATATTTATTCTAATAATAAATCTCCACTTATTATTATTATTATTTTTTAACTTATTTTAATTATTTAGGCTTACATTTTCGCGGGCGTAGCCGCGTCCGGGCCCACTAGTATAAAATAAATCCTATAATATTTTCTATAAACACCAATGTACTTGGAGCACGGTGAATCCAAACAAGTGGCAATTAATATTCGACACGCAAACCATAATTATATCAATTACCGGACACGTACTCGCTATATTATATAAAGAAGACATATTAAATAAAACATTATTAAGGTTTTTTATATTGTTATAAGTGTGAATACAATTCCTGGTTGGGCACATTTTTGATTTAGAATGACAGGAAGGATAACGAATGAAAGAGACGGCGCTATTAATCTGACATGCCAGATATCGACAGCTTCGTGTATTTCCAGACGCAGGAGATACCATGTGGATTAATTTTAGATTGATTTTAAAGTGAAGTAGTTCTTTAATTAGAATCAAAAGACGAATACGTAGAGTCAACAATTTTATTTTACGTTAGTGTTAAGACGTTCCGTTCCCATTAAGACACTACCGTTCCACACTTTTCGCCGAATTTTGGAGGCGTTGCGTATTAGATAGAGGAAATCAACGCCGCGATTCGCCTCGTTGCCAACTGCCGAGATAATTAATAAGGATTATACAGAAGTATATGTACAACAAAGCTATGTCAATAGCTTGACATTGCACTTTAAATTAATAAGTGTATACGTATGTACATATATTATTATATTTGTTATTATTATGATAATAATGTTATTTATAAAATGACCTAATTTAAAAAATATGAGCTGGTGAAAATATTAGAAATAGTACAATTGTTCATTTCTAAATAATAATAGTGATTAATGTATATGAGAATAGTTAATTGAATACCTAGCTTTACCGTTTACATGAACTTGAATAAAAAAAATATATACTTAAATTAAATTACTAAAAATATCTAGGCAATTAACACAAATCTGTAATAATGTTAGAATGCTAAATTTATTTGGGATTGAAGCTTTAATAGCCGTTTTTATTATTAAACGTACGATTGTATTTGTAGTTCAACAAAATTTCATTGCAGTTAGTGCAGTGCGTTTGTATCTGACTCAACCTATGATCTCACGGTGATGTGAGACCACACCTTGCGCAACGCGAAAAATACTTAATTTCAATACAATATATTATTATGAGAATAAATATGAATATATGTATATTATAATGTCATACAAGCTTACGAAAGTTATTTTTAGACTCAATTTCGTGCTTATAGTTGACGTTTGTGTTAAAATAACAAAAGTTTACATATAATATTTTCACGTTTTAATTTTGATATATTTTTTATTAAAATTGTAAGTGTTATTTAAAATTGATTGAATTAAAATGTATAACATACTACTGGCCGTCTGAAACTTTGTGTTTACTATAAAACGAAAAATTCTGTAATTTTACGTACCCGTAAGAATTTCGGGAAATCCTATAAGCCCTCTTTAAATTCTTTCTCTTCACGCTCCTCCCTAAGGCCCTTCCCTAAGGATCCATATGTAAAATTTCAGCGTTCTACGCCGCAGTTTCGGCTGTGCATTGTCTGTTAATCACTAAGTTGAGAAACATTGTGTGTTGGGTGGTAGAACTCAACTTTACTTTTTCAGACTGAACTATCCACATCGGTGTGTTTTCCTATTTCATAATTATTATATTATTGTTGTTTTATAACTAAATATTTAAGATTAAAAACGAAGTCGAATACCTAACCACAATTTTGTAAAGAGTTTCCCTAAATGTATCTTTTAGGCCTTTTATATAATAAAAATAAAAAAATGCGCAATTTAGAAAAAAAGCCATAATTTTCTTTAATATGTCTATTATACAAATAAGCAGGTATATATTATATAATAATATAAGAATTAATAACAGCAAATTAAAACGCACTAATAGTGTGTTGTTGTTAAATTTATGTATTTTTTATATAGAAGAATATTAACCATGGGAATCCTATTGTTGCTAAACTTATATTCATTTGAATACAAGATTTTGATGATTTTATATTTTATGTAAATAATTAAATATGTATTATAAGGAAATAGTTGTTGTGTCGGTGTCTTAATGTCTTAATGACAGTGTCTTAATAGGAACGGAGTGTCCTTACACTAAGTCTACCCTTCTTTGTACGGGATACAGCATGAAGCTGAAAACAAAAAAAGAAAAAAATATATATATCAATATAAAAACATACAGTATTAATTAATATCTAGAAAAATGCTGATTGTTCTTTATATAACACAAAACCTTCTCCACATAATAAAAGCACTCTTGCAAATAACGGAAATGAATTAAAAGTTACCATCTATACGCCATATTGTCAATGACGACAACGAGCTTTACCCACCCCCGTAGCGAGCGTAGCGTAGAGTCTACGTCAGTGTCGTCCCAACCGCAGCGGTGAGTGCATGTCTGCTGACTGCCCCTTGCATTTGCTCCACCCTACGTTATTACTATATACTATAGCTTAAATTAAAACCTTCGATACTTATAAATAATAATTATTATTATTTCATGAACGTAAATAATTGAAATTGAAACGTTTACACGTAATATGGAATACATATTTGGTGTTTTGTTTATGTGATTTGTGACTGAAACGTATGGAATATACTGTTTGATGGTGAAAAGTTGTCAAAATTAGCTCTTACGCGGAACTAGGTGCGCGTGCGTCGTCCCATGGGGCGCGCCGCCGTCAGTTCATCAAGGGTTGGAAGAAAACAATGGGGGTCATATCTAAGACGTTCGGTGTCGTTTTCAGTCTGTAAGTATCTATTATTTTTTTCATTGAAAAAGAAAACATAATAATATTTTCAAGTAAACTTCAATCACAACTTCTTTATTAATAATGAAAATTGAAATTTAAAAAACCTTAGTTTTTACACAGTATCTAATTTACAATTCTCAAGCATGCTCTATAAACATAAGATATCGCGGCAATTTATCGGCCAGCCGGTGCCGTACAACGACGCGTAATAAAAGCCTATTAGATTGCGCAAGCGTTCGCGCGTAGATGCTTTCGCTCCACTAGCCCAATGGCCCTACGATTTATCTTGGATTTAAGGCTGGTTACGCACTATAGGGAACCTTGTACATTATAGTTAATTTTTTTAAGGTTTCTAAATGGAAGTATTTTTTTAATGCGTTTTGTAACAATTGTATGCTTATGAAACTTGATAGTTATACGTGGCTTAGATGGCAACACAATATTATGGTATCAACGAGCTGGTGTGATGATAGAGCCAGGATGAATTGGAACTCTTCAGAGGTCCACTAGTAAACTATTCGAGTTTAGGTTCATGTAATTTATAACTCTGAGCATATTCTATTGCAGTTGTATTGTATCACTCGTGTTTTTTTTTTTTAGTTTTCCAAAATGTAATTTTGAAGTAGAAAATATTTTTACATATTATTTTTGTAAAATTATTATATCTGTTATAAAAACTTATTGGTGTGATTACGCAAAGCTTACGACATAAATAATAGGAGTGCGGGTCGACGCATTGTTCGTCTTAATTAGTGGCAAATTCGCACAGTTTCTACTGACGGAACTAGGTTACGTTGAATATATGTACCTTGAAGAATACGAATACATAATGCAGTTTCTCCACAATTTATCAAAGATTTTAGCGTGTTTCAGTTTTATTGTAAGAAAATATTAAGGGTTTTTTTTAGAAATATTTGATAATTACTTTATATGAATGTACAATTTGAAGTAATAGTTATTTAATTCGTGCAACATGTTTATAATATAAATCAAGTTATCTTCACGCTGTATCCCGCACAAATCAGGATACACAGAGGAAACCTATAACTAACCTAACCCACTTTCCGCCGAATTCTGGAGGCATTGCGTGTTGAGTAGCGGAACTCAACGACGCGCTCCTCTCCTCGACACCAGAGCGAAGAAATGGAATTATAAATTTAAATAAATATTTCATTTCCTCGAGTGGGCATCGAACCCACAACCAGTCGTGTTTACAGTCACGATTTGTGCGCCACGGCTGGCCTCTTACTCTACTTTTTATTTTATATATTTCTTCATTATATTGTGTACATTAGAACATTCTGTTGTAATTATAAGAGCGTCTGTATAACAACCCTTATTATATATCATTACACACGTCCGTTATAAGTCTGCGCTGTAATTGAGTGTGATTTCAGAAAATGAGAATTTCTATTGAACAATATAGAGATAAGATTGAGGTTAGAGAGGTTCCGAAATGAACGAAAAATATGCGAAAAATTCTAAGCTTCTATAATTGCATTTTATAGAAATATTATTAAGTAATTATAGGAAAACGTGTGACCTGAAATTTTACGCAGTATTATTTATTATACTAACTTTTGTATTTCAACTGTGACTCCAGCTCAGTTTAGGACGTTGATTATGGGATTCTGAATGCTTATAAATACTAACAATTCATGCAAATCTATATATAGTGTTACAAATTACATATAAATTAATTAATTTACTTGATAATTAAAATTAACCAGTATATTTTTATTATCCAAGGGAAATAAACAATATTAACAATAATAATAATAGAAATAAATTATAAAAAATAATTGTTATTATCAAATATATTACTATAATTTATTGGAAAATTCCAATATGGTTTATATTGGGTTTTACTAACTGCGGGGCCTTGTTGCTTGAGATAATCATTTATAACAGTCATTTTCTTTAATTTATTATTATATTAAATTAATATATTCCTTTAAAGTATCATACTAAGATATTATTATTAAAAACATGCCGATATCTCCTAAAGCTATCCACTTCACTGTAAGAAACTATAATTTAAAAATAACTGCCTAAATCAAAGTTATCAACAAAATTGTTTAAATATTCTTCTATTATGTATTTTTAAAGATTTTTTAAATTTTTTTTTACTCATATCAAGTCACTTTCTAACGCACTTTAAAAGTGGCCTCGCTATCGTAAAGAAAGTGAAAGACTCGTATAGTAATATACAATTAACTGTATTTTTGAAGTTAGGCGGTAGTTGTCAAAGAACTATTTAGTAGTAACAACTAGCTAGGGATTAGGGTAACCATTGTATATTTTACCTTTCTCCTAACCTTCGTCTATAGAATTTGTATTGAGTATTCTACTAAAATTGTTGTTTTGAAATATTTGATCGGTTATAGTAAAAACCGCTTTTTTTGTATATAAAATTCAAAGAAAAAAAGTAATAAGTGAAAAAAGTGTCAGTGTCACTGCAGCTTGCAAACGGATATACTGATTTTGATAGGTTTCTTTTATTTTTTTTAATTTTGATAAAATTATGATAATAAAATATAATATTTTATATATATATATATATATATAGATTTCCAGTATTTTGAACCCTATTAAAATTTTTAATAGATTTTTTACTGATATTTGAGCATTTTAATTTCTACAGAAATATAATCAGCTACAATATATTCTAAATATTGAACACGTAATCTTAAGAGTCTTCCAAATACTAACATTACATATAACAATAGACTTATCGCAAAGGTAGAGAAAGGTCACATTATCGGCTATTCCCAAATATGTTTGGTATTGATAAGGATTATCTAAACAAAGGGAAGTATGCACTTATTCATTCATATAATCGTAATGTGCGATAATGATGTATAAATTATTTTTAATGAAAGCTTATTAACTGTGTTCTAATGGTAACGATGTTTTTTTGCTTCACGCTTTATCCAAGGAAGCCAAGTGTTACGACACTTGGAATGGTTTCCAGTTCTAAATCCATGTGGGTATTACATGTTGGGTGGTAGAATATAACGCTGCGCATTCCCGCGTCACCAGAAGTAGGGAGGAAATGGAAATATTAAATATTTCCTTTCTTGGAGAGGGAATCGAACCCACAACTTGTCGCGCTTATAGTCGCACGCTTGTGCCTATCCGCCACGACTGTGACACCCTATCTCCACCCCTACCTTAGCTTAACGTATGTACATGTATAAAACTATGTTGGTAAAGAAATTATTTAAGAAATTTAAACACTTAAAAAAATATTATTTCTAATAAAAGTAACACCCACATTGAAATCAGGCACCAGGTTATATCATGTGATCCTCTTATCATTTCCTTTATCAAAAACGTTAATTACATCCTAAATATATCCATTAGCTAAACAAACCAAGTGATTTACAACTAGCCCTAAACGACCAATACGACACGACCGTACTTTTATAACGATAGTAAATCGAGCCTGTAAAATGCCTTTCGTGCCCACATATAGTTAGTTGCGCTCCAATCAAAACCTCGTAAACTGTAATCATTCGATATGGGAACGACCATTGTCTATCTGATATCGATAAACAAGCTGTCTTCTCCATTTTCTATATGACTTTGAACCCAATACCCCCTATATATAAGATGTAATATGACGTGAAATTATTTGGAGGTTTTGTAGATATTTGTCTTTGGACAAACATACTGTTATGGTTAGAACCGTGTGTGGTGAATCGCTGTTCCATGCTCGTCGTGGTTAATGGTGGTGTTTTTCACGCTTCATACTTTTTTTGTGTTTCCTTTCCTCTTTCTGTCGAAACGATTTTAATCACGGATATGCTAATGGTTTAATTACGAGGTTACATGCTGGTTCTCTTGACGCTATCTAGACTTCAAAGGAATTAAAGTTTTTTTGTGTTGCAAATTCTACTTTGAGGCCATTGTGATCCAGTGGCACAATGAAGATTGTAAACGGTTGTGGGTTCGATTCTCACTTGGGGGAATTAATTATTTTTATGACCCTGTTATGGTGGCAAGCTAAGGTGCGGCGTTGAGCTCCTCCATTCAATGTCTCGAAAATTTGCAGAAAAATAGGGGAACGGATTATCTTAACATTAGGTTCCTTATATTCCATCTTAAATCTCCGTCGTCCATCTCTCGCTGTTCCGGACATCTCGTAGGTGGTGGTCCCCAACGCCGCTAACCCTAGCGTTTGGCGCACCGCTCTCCCTGGCTATCCCGCTAGGCATAAAGCGTGAAGCTAAGTTAAGTTAGGTTGCCTATCCTGTTGGAAAATACAGTCTCTACCACTTTTTTTATCCCCAATTTTTTTATTTAAAAATTAAATTATTTACTTAATAAAATAAAATAGCTTATAAATATTGATGTTCCACTAGTATATTTTATTAAAATATTTCAGTTTAAGAACAAATTAACATATTCATAACCAAAAAACCCCTTAACCTAAAATACACAAATCCTCTTTAAACTGCCAAAAAAAAAATAATTCAAATAATTATCGAGTTTCCTAAGTAATCCTTCCTAATATGGACTATCCCTATACAATGAGAATAATTAACGCATCTAACGACCAAGGCATAGTTCAACGTCACCACACCCGTCCTGTCTAGATGCGCCAAGGCTGACTGCATTGTCGTACAGCTTGATATTCAATCCACTCTCATTCAGTCATCGGTTGCGGGTTCGAAACAGGCTTTGAATGGTGCAACTTGTCGCTTACTTCACTTTTATAGTTAGAAACTTAGAATGTTTGAATTGAGCTTTATTTTAATTTTATATAGAAAATAGATTTTTGTAGAGCCTTAAAAAAAGAAGAAAATTGGCTTAGTTTTTACTTTCCATATATGACAGATAAGCAAAGAAGTTGCAAAAAAATGTTTGTATTATAATAAAAAAAATACCAACTATAAAGTGCTGTTAACAATAAATCATAAAACGTTTAATTTGATAATTATTAACCTAAATTTAAAATTCAAGGTTTTAATTCAAATTCAGGGCAAACGAATGCAAAGGCAAATGAACTGAATGTACATATTATGTTGTTATTTTAACACCTAGTAGGCTTGTATGAAACTATGAGTCAAAGTAAACCAAGCCAGGAGTGGCTCGCTAATCGGGTGTCGAACTTAATTTCAAAAGATTTGTCTTATCGATGTCAGTCAACATTATTAAGTAAAAATATTTAACATTATTATTTTATATTATTGTAGGTATGTATAATTGATTTTAAAAAATACTTCAAATTCAAATACGTTTTTAGTCGTTAAATTTATTATTTTAGTAATATTTTAATATGTTATAGGTTATTATGTTATTAATACCTAAATACTACTAAAATTTCAGTAATGCCTCTTATAAGTGTCATTGGCAGCACAGGTTGTGAGAATCCAAAATGGCGACAGTTATTAAGTTAAAATAGCTGCATTCAGATTTTTCAATTAACCTTAAAATTATACTAAATCTATTAAAAGATGCGTAAAGATGATAAAAAAGTAAAAAAAAATAGTTTGTAAACTAATATGGCTTGAAAACTACACACGGTTTCCTAAGTCATTGATAAATATAAAAAAAAAATATATAAGAAAAATCTATATCTCAGTCGCGCTGTCTGATATCAAAGGCTATTCCGATGAGGCGTCATCGTCATTCAGTTTTTGCTCGTCATCAATCTTTTTATCCCACTAATTATCTTTGGCCGAATTTCGTAAATTGAAAAGTTGAAGGTGGATCCTTTATATGAAATAATGATAGGTTCAGAACTGAATGAATTATTGAATTTCTTACATTAAGTTGTTAGATCGCGTATAGTATAGTATGTTCTTGATATCGGTTTATGGTAGAGGTGTATTTTATGTATATGGTGTGGCGTGGTATAGTGGGATAAAGTGATTCCCATTCAAAAGAGTTCTAACATTTTCCAAGACAATACAGGCATTTGATTGATTATCGCTAAACTTACTTAATTACTTCGGTCTAAAGCCAAAAACCCATTGTCTTGACACTAGGTTCAAAACGCCATAATTAAACAACTAAACTGAACTCTATAAAAGAAATAAATAAATATGAAATGTTGACATAATTCATGGCTATATACTTCCCAATTATATTATAGAAGCATAAATTTTAAACTTTCTGTTACATATTTATTTAAATTCGTATGCTATGTAAGACATTTCAATCGCGTCATAGTAAACAATGTCAGAGCCAAGGCTCTATCGAATTATCGACTGCAAATATAATAACAGAATTACATTTAGTGGTTAGAATACCAATTAGCCCGAACATAAACTAGTTAAAAGTTTATGTCTATTTTCACTCAGTTTTGTTTAATTTTAAACGTCCGTCCGTTGCTGTAGAGACGGACAACACGATTAAATATGTATATATGCACCTCATTTACACAACAATGGTCGCGTGGCTAAACATTTTTGTGCTTACTTATACAGTGTGCTGATAAATAATCTGTCTACCTTTGTTCATAGAAATGAGGTTGATTCTTTGGATTATTATTATATAGAATAGGGAGAGAGAATCTAGTGTCAGGACTCTAAGATTCCTGCTTTTCGTTTAATTCAATTGCATGTTAAATGGCGGATCTCAACGCTGTACTTACAAATTACGTATCTACTATTATTTAGAGTTTTTCTTAGTTATTTTAATTTGGCTTATTATATTATAAAAAGTCTCGTTAATATCAAGATTAGATAATTAGAAGCAAAATTTGAAGGATATCTGTACTAAGTGGTATAATTATATTGTTTTGATTTGAACTGTACAAATGTTATTGACTAATGTAATAAGTACGAGTATATGTGTTGTGGTAATGGTTTTTTAATATAGTTTAATTTAAATAATTTGATTTATTATCGTGACCTCAGCCCTTTTTAATTTTATTTGAGTCTAATATATTAGTAAATAGCGTATATTTGTATAGGTATTTTTATTTTTATTTTTTTATTGAAATTCTATAAAAAGTCTTAGAAACATTTTTTTTATTTATACAACTTTTATTCTATAATTTTCATGTAACCAATTTTAACTGTAAATTAGAAAGTATTTTATAATAACGTGTACTAAGTATGTACATATGAATCATACTGTCAACGGAAGTAGGCACACACAATGGCGGGACGACCGCTCAACCCTGACCCCCATGCATTTACAGCTTAATTATGACTTTATTTATAGCTTAACTTTTAGTTTCTTTAGATTGCTTAGCTTGTTATTTGTGTAGCTTGTGAAATGCCATGTTTTGAAATATGTATTTTTAGGGTTGTATTTGACACTCCGTTCTCTCCGGCTATCACGCTATGGATAAAGTATGATGCTAAAAAATGTTTACATCACTTTGTTGCTTAGTTATAACTTAAAGTAAAAAAGTGAGAAGATATTTAAATAACAGTTATAAATTATATTTTTTGATCTAAAAATCTCTGTCTTGACAATGGTTTTTTTTTAAAATAAAAAAACCATTTTTTGAAACCCAATGATTTGTTATGTTCAGACGTTAAAGCATTATTTTCAATTCGTAATTAGTATTTCTTAGTATACAGATAAAAAAAACATCACTTTATATATAAAAATCGTGTTTCATATAAAATATTGAAGGAACTGACGTAAGTCAAAGCTCTAAACATTCTAAATTAGGTCACCAGTAACTTACTAGAGTATGAGTCAAACTCATTTCATACCACAATATTATATAATAATTTATTTTATAATAAATAATTGTGTTACATAATGGCCTATATTTGAATGGGCATTGAATGAGTTGGTAATTACAAAATACAATGTTATTTATCTGTTTCCATTTGGCTTGCCCTTGGAGTTGAAGTTAATGTAAATGGAAAAAATAACAAAGTAAGCATCTTTTAAAGTAAAGATGTGAAGAACAATTGGATTAGTGGTAGGTACTAACTATGCGTAAAATTTAAAACAGCGTATACGATTCTCGTTGAGAGTAAATAATTAGAGTTACTATCAAACGTTGGCTTGTTGGCCGTCATGGCGCAGTGGAGTTTCTCCCCTTTGGTAGACAAGACGAGAAGGTGTTGTGCTTAGCCACTCATCACGCAGTGTCTTGAAATTAGTGAGCAAGTGGGGAAGAGAGTATCTTTATTTTATATTCTCTCTGCCTACCCTACTACTCTACCTTACTACTCACTCTTAGGTGAGAAAATGCGAAGCTGAAAAAAACCAATAAAATTTTCGTTGTTTGAATTGGTAGAAAACGAAGGATAAGAAGAATCAGAATTATCTTTGCTCAGCTATAAAATACAAATTAATTTTTTGACATCATTTGTATAAAGCAACTAAAATAATATTAGTTTGTATAATTGTACGCAAAATTAAAAATAAAGCCTGACGTTTCCGTTAGAATATTCTAGATATACTAAAAAATAACAAAATTTTACGTTCGCCATTGTAAACTTTCAGAATAATTGACTGGCGGTTTCAAGGTCCTGTTCGAATTTGTTTCTTAACAACAATACCCCTTTTGTTTTCAAGTTAGCAATGGCCGGAGGAAGTAA